>ML244840.1:9034-86266 GCA_005239495.1 Nicotiana undulata | reverse complement strand
ATTTCACCTTTCTTTTCGTTTCCAAAGGAGACATTTCCTCCTTTGAGGTTTTCAAGTGAAAGGAATTGTTCCTTGCTTCCTGCCATATACTTAGAGCATCCACTATCCAAAAACCAAAATTGGATACTTCCCTTCACTTGTACCTTCAAAATAAAATCAGGGGTTAGTTTTAAGAACCCAAACTAGTTTGGGTCCTTTTCAATGAGAGAATGGATGAATCAGATTTTTTTTGTCCCAGTTTGCTAGCCAGTTTTTCTTATTAATGAATCTCTCATTTTTCTGACTGGCCTTTTCTTTTGCAGAACACTCATATTTATAGTGTCCAGTCTTCCCACAATGGGTGCAAATTTTATTTTCAGGGAGAGTGAGATACTTGCTTTTGGGATCCCACTTAGGCAATTGACTCCCAAAACCAAGCCCTCTCCGGTTGCTACTATGATTCTCTTGGAGCCATATTAAAGCATCAGAAGACTTATTCCACTTACGTGTTCTATCAAATTCATGTTTGACTTTGCCAAGTTCTTCTTTAAGAGATCTTATCTGCTCATCTTTGGCATACATTTTATCTTTCAGTTTACCTAAGTCTTCTTCTAACTTAGCATGAGAGTGATCAACTACCTTTTTACTGGATCCTAGTCTTAACTTTAAATTTTCAGATTTTAGTTCTAGAACCTCAGTTTCGAGTGGTTGAACTTGGTTCATCAAGACAGTTTTTTTATTTTCATGTTCACGAATCCTTATTTCCAGGTCCATGCATTTTTCTCTCAGCATTGCACACTCTTTGGATAGTTGATCTTTCTCTTTAGTTGTCTCCTCAGAATCATCAATGAAGTGAAGTAGCAACTAAGAGAGTTTCTCCCTAGATAGAAACTTTATTTTTGTTTTAAGATGTGAGATACTTACCTGTGGTTCTTCATACGTCTCCTCATTAGATTCTCCAATTTTCATGAGAGCCTGATCTTCTGTCTCACCATATTCTGATTCTTCATCTAAACTTTCCCCCCAAGCAGCAACCATAGCCTTTGTGGTAGTTTTCTTGGGTTGGACCAGTTCCTTCTTCCTGTTCTTTCTTTCATATCTCTCCTTCCTCCATTCTACTTCCCACTGGGGGCAGTTCTTGATGAGATGATCAGTTTTTCCACACTTGTAGCATCCCTCATTAGCTGGCCTTTCAGGAGCCTTTGCCTTGTTGAAGTTTCCCCCTCTAGAGATGCCTTTCTTCCTCATGAGAAAGTTTCTGAATTCTTTGGTGATCATGGCCATCTCATCATCCTCCAGATCTGCTCCCTCTGTGATCCTTAGTGCTAGACTTCTTTCCTTCTTTGGGGCATCCATTTTCATGGTCTGCCTTTTGAGTTCATAAGTAGTAAGGTTGCCAATCAACTCATCTAGTCTAAGGGTTGCCATATTTTTTGATTCCTGGATGGCAGTTATCTTGCTTTCCTAGAAGATAGGCAGAACCCTTGTCAAAATCTTCTCAACCTTTTCTTCTTCAAGGATGACTCTTCCAAGAGACTTGAGTTCATTAGTCAAGGTTGTGAACCTTGTGTACATCTCCTGAATTGCTTCTCCTTCTTTCATAGTGAAGTTTTCATACTGAGAGTATAGCAATTTACCTCTAGACCTCTTCACTTGAGTTGTTCCTTCATGAGCCACTTGTAGAGTATCCCAGATTTCCTTGGCAGTGGTGCAACTTTGGATTCTGCAGTATTCATCTGGGCCTAGTCCACACACTAGCCACTTCTTGGCCTTGGCATTTTTCTCCCATTTCTTCAGATCCTCAGTTGTGCAGTCAGCCCTAGTCTTAGGCACATCTACTCCTTCAACAGTTTTCTTCATTGTTGCAAGTGGTCCATCAGTGACTATGTCCCAGAGTTCATAGTCCTCTCCAATAAGGTGACCATTCATTCTATTCTTCCACCAAGAATAGTACTGGCCATTGAAGAGTGGTGGCCTTGTAGTTGATTGACCTTTTCAATTCCCAAGTGGTGCACTCATCTTGATCTTTTCCTAGGTGTTAGCCTCTTGAAGGATAACCTGCTCTGATACCAATTGATGATTTAGACTTCAATACTACACATATTACAAGTTAATTGTGCAGTACCCAATTATCGAGTGTTGTCTAATAAGAAGAACCTGGTTCTTCTTAGTATACTACTTACTACTGTTTGTGGAATAATAAAGCAGTAATAGTAAAGACACAAGGACTTTTACGTGGAAAACACCTGGCTCAAAAGGTTAAAAAACCACGACCTACTCCTCAGTAGGATTTGCTCAAAATATTCACTAAAACTCCGAGCCAAAACAGACCTACAAAATAAACTCTTTTGTAATCCTAGGACTAACTCTAATCCTCTTTGTATCAACTAGCCTCTAGCTAATTTCTACAGATTTCAAGCTAACTCTAACTTGTCAATTTGTAACCATTGCAATTGCTTCTAAGTAAGCTGAAAAGATACAATGTTAAAACTCCTACTACAATCAACTAGACTCAATACACAAACAATGGAACTGTATCTTCTAGTTGAACTATAGCCTATGTATCGCACAACAATTCTGCTTGCAAAATATCTCTGGAACTTTTGCTTCAGATCTTGATTCACTTTAGTAATTGTGTGTCGCTTCTTTCAACAGTAATACATTGATTATTTATAGAATCCGTTTGTTGAGTCCATGATTCAATTCTTATCCAACTCTTCCTTGGTAAACGAGTTTGATTGTAACTCAACTTCCTTCCTCTATTTCTGTCCTAGCTGAAATCAACTTTTGTCATCTCTATTAGTTTGCAACCTTTTCTTATTAGGAGACATTCTCTTAGTTCTTTGATACTCATCAATCACTGATATCTCCTAGACTTGTACGATTCTTGTACCAACTGCTTCATTCAGATGTGTATGCTATGATGGACCTGGTTCAACTTGTCACTTTTTGTCAATCTTCAAAACCCATTCAGTGACGTGGGCCAACAATACCGTCCCGTAGTCCCAAAGTAAATATGCAGTATGGGGAGATCTCGCAGAATACGTCTGTAGTCCCAAAGTAAATATGCAGTACAGGGGGATCTCTCGGAATACGTCCGTAGTCCCAAAGTAAATATGCAGTGCAGGGGGATCTCCCGAAATACGTTTGTAGTCCCAAAGTAAATATGCAGTACTGGGGGATCTCCTGGAATGCGTTCCGTAGTCCCAAAATAATTATGCAGCTCAACCAATAAACACAACAATTACGGCAATGAAAACTACAGTTTAGGCTAAGTTCAAACCAAGAAAACAGAAGTTTCACTAAACATGCTGCACAAAGTTAAAATAAATAGTCAAAACACGTAGGCATGCTTTCCTAATCTAAACAAGGTAATTACATATGCTAGTGTAGTTCAAACAAGGAAAAACATGTTATGATTTAGTTTAAAAACGGAGTTTTACGTCAAATAGCCCGTGTACGTACTCTTCACCTCACGTACGCGGCGCTCATATATCAATCAGTACAAAAATCTTAAGGGGAAGTTCCCCCACACAAGGTTAGGTTGGCCACTTACCTCGAACAGAGCTCAAATCAAGTATGAAACCATGCTCTTGCCACGAGTATTCAACTCCGAATGGCCCAAATCTTATCAAATCAATTACATACATAAATATAGCTAGAGTAACTATGTTAGCTAATGAATTCGAAGCTAAAGCAAGAAAATAGGAAAGCACCCAAAAAGCCTCACTGGGACCACGACTCGGAATCGGGTAAAAGTTACCAATTAAGAACACACATTCACTCATGAGATCTCTCGTACAAAAATCACCTAAATCCTTTGTCTAAATCCCACTCAAAACTCTGAAATTCGATTGGGGAACTTTTTCCCCATTTTCCCAACTTTTCAATCTAAATCCGAAATTAAAGGGAGAAAACGACTATAGATTAATGACATACAACCAAGAACAGGTTAGGGGTTTTTACCCCAATGTTTTCTCAGAAAATCCCTCAAGAAATCGCCTTCTCCCCAGCTAAAAAATAATAATTGTGTGAAATGAACAATAACCTTCTATTCTGCCAAGTGATTTTCGCACCTGTGGGCTATGGGTCTCTCATGCGTTGCCGCACCTGCGTAAAACACCTCGGAGGTGCGGATATGACTTAAGTGGGCTTGGTACGCATCTACGGCAAGAGGGCTCTGCACTAGTGCGTGCGCGCCTGCGGAACACTGTCTGCTCCTGCGGACTTCCTCCGTGTCTTCGAGTCCATGGGCGCATCTGCGGGCATCACATATGCGGAAAATTCCTCGCACCTGCGACCCCTGTCCTTCCTTATCAATTCTGCATCTACGCCTGGCCTTCCGCACCTGTGTTCTCCTTTCCGCAGGTGTGAAACACCAAAACCAGCAAAAACTCAGCAACTTTCCTAAGTCCAAAATTTATGCGTTAAGCATCTGAAACTCACCCGAGGCCCCCGAATCCAAACCAAACATACCAACCAATCCTAAAACATCGTACGAACTTAGTCGAGCCTTCAAACCACATCGAACAACACACGAATTATGCACAGATTCAAGCCTAAGGGACTTTGAGTTTTCCAAATTCTACAAAAGACATCGAAACATATCAAACCTCGTCCGAATGACTTCAAATTTTGACACACAAGTCAAAATGACACTACAAACCTACTCCCACTTCCGAAATTCCATTATGGGCTCGATATCAAAATTTCCACTGCCGACCAAAATCGCCAAAATTCCAACTTTTGCCAATTCAAGCCTAAATCTACTACGGACCTCCAAATCACATTCTGGACGCGCTCCTAAGTACAAAATCACCTAACGGTGCTAATGGAACCATAAATATTCAAATCCAAGGTCGATACACACAAGTCGACAATCGAAATGTAGATGTCGATGCACTTGAAATAGTGCACAGTGATAATTCAAATCTTTATATTCATTTGCTTGAAGTGATAAGCACATTCCCTTAGACAATATTTAGCCTTGAAGTGATAAGCACATTCCCTTAGACAATATTTAGCCATCATTTTCTTGGTTTTTTCTTGTGTTTTCTTTTCTTGTTGTGCACTATATGGCCATGATGACCAAGTGTAGTTCTCCTTAACTTAAATCTTTAGTTAGCTTCTAGAGATATCCACAGAATAGCCACCAGTGAGGACAGAAGAAAGTTAAGCCTTCTAGATGCGGTGTCATTTGGTAAAATTGTCTCAATTTATAACTTTAATTGCTTATTTGTAGTATGACTCATTTAGAATTTTGTAGCTCACACAACTTAGAGTAAAGCAAATCTGATTGGATTACTAAGGTGTTCCTTTTCCAATTGCTCATTCTGTTGCATTGTTTCCTTTGGATATTAACTTTTTAATGTTTTTGTTGTTGGACCTTTGCGATACTTTTGTAGTGAGCATCCATTATAGAGTAATACTTTTGCGGCTTCATGAGAGTTCATAGACACAAAATGACCAAAACAAAAGCATAAATAGTAGTTGTGCATGTACCATATATAATAGATAGAACTTAAGAAGTCTCCAGTGATTTATTACAGTTAGCGAAAACATCCCCACACGTGTGTAAATCATTGCACATATTTTGCTCCTATAACCAAGAAGGTCAAGAAAAGCAATGTCCAATATCCACAAGAAAAAGTGTATAAGTTCTCAAGTATGAAAACTGTCAAAAGATGAAAAAAGGACAATAGGCGAAAGTTTGTGCTTTCCTAAAGAGTGCAGACATAAATTAATTAGGAGAACCAAGTCAGGGTTGAGTTGCTTCATTATCCTGCATTTTGTCTCTATTAAAAAGAGAATACTCAATTATATAGAAGCATAGAATGAAAATATGAATGATTAGGTAGGTCACAAAGAACTAAAGAATGAATTGTTGGAGGAAAAGGTAACGAAGAATGAGGGATTGGTTGGATCCCAACACATTTAGTGGATAGTGCAAAATGAAACTAATGAGGATAAGTTAAATTTTAAAATGTCTTCTCGAGAGATATATGATGACGAATGTTCCTTTGTTAGTAACAGTTGTGTGGTTGAGAAGAGCTAGTACATACCAGAAAAATGAAGTTAGTATTTCTGGAATGCAAAGGAAGTGGCAAGCTAATATAATATGCACTTGCAAAATACTTCAAATGTGCGCATAAATATATATATATATATATATATATCCATAGGGGGGGGAACTCAGTTGTTTTGATTGGGTGGTTTAGAAATAATTAAAAAAAACTCGAGGTTTAACCCGTTAATTAGGGCTCAAGTAGGGTTTTATCATTTCTGGGTTTAACCCAATTGATTGGGACTACCAATCTCTTGATAATACCCTAATTTCCTATTCGGCTAATTTTCTAGACTCAAGTCCTCTTTCTCAAGAAGGACCCAAGTCATGGAAAGGCTAATTAGTATTTGCAACCACTAATTATGGCAATAAGAACCCTACCTAATGGGTCTAGCTACTCATAATCAAAGATAGAAGCAATGATAGAGAAGAAAAATAACCCATTAATTGATTCTTAACAAAGATATTGAAGATTCAATGTTAAAAATACAATAATAAAGCTAAAAAGATGAAAACTCAAAAGTATTCACGTGCTCTCTACTTCAGAAATCACCAGATGTCTAAAGAAATTACAAAATAAGCTATTTATAGTCTGTCAGAATTTCAGACAAAAATGCCGCTGCGAGGACACCGCGGACCGCGAAAACACGACCGCGGTCCGCGAAAGGAAACTCGGTGCTTAACCACTGGGCGTCTGAAAATGCTCGACCGCGGACCGCGAAATATGGATCGAGACCGCGGTGAGATATGCCTTGAACTCCACCTCTCTGAAGCTGTGAACCGCGGACTGCGAAATGAGGACCGCGGACCGCGGCCGCGAGTTGACCTAAGAAATCCACCTCTCTGAATCATGTCACCGCGGACCGCGAAACAAGGACCGCGGCCGTGGTGGCTTTTCTTTACTTGATCAGTTATTGTTGTCCTTGGTGCTTTTGCCGGATTCAATCCTGTATTGAGCCTATGTTTGACTGAATGTCATCATTTTTGGTTCAATCCTGCATCAAGCACAACATATAAGTTTTCGGGGCTACTTTGTATATAATTATAACCAAAACTTAGGTCTAGAAGAACGGAAAACAAGGCAAAAATCCAAGTTATCAACTCCCCCAAACATAAGCTATTGCTTGTCCTCAAGCAAACAAAATAAGCCCCACCCCTATGGTAGCTTCCAAGAAATATATGGCTGTCCTAATGTTGACCTCAATTAGCATCAATTGAGACTAACTATAGCCCTTAATGCGCATGCATCATTGACAATGTTTGAACCTTTTAAAGCCATAGTTTCAAGTGTGATACAAGAGCTTCGAGGGTTGTTCCAACTCATCAGTGAGACTCTAACTACCTCCTCGGTCAGTGTTGATCCCAGACTCTTATTCCGCGACTTTCCCTAAGCACCTCACCTTTTAGAATAATAACGCTCAGAACGAGGAATATGGGAAATCGCTCATCTCTCATCAAAGAAAAAGTCCCAAGTCCGGCTCAAAGTACCATAGGCTTGCCCTTTGTGTACACCACTAATATAGGCTTCACTCGACTTGAGATCATACGGGACTTTTGTGGAAACATGATGAAGGCTGTTGGTTAAGGGTAGGAAGTATTTGGTCAGAGTGAGTTCTATCTTTCCTTAAGCACTTCATGTTTAACTGTTCTCACATTTTCTTGACCCTTTGAGTCATTTTATCTTTGTTCAGGGTTGGAGAGACACACTGTCACGCCTTTTTGTTCATTCTAGCCACTTTTCTTCCTTTTATGCATACCAAACCTTTGGTAACACTTTTTCATCAATTCCCTGTATTTCTTATTTTTGTTCATTCTTTTCTTTTCTTTCTTTTTCATTGCCCCCTTTTCTTTTCTTTCTTTTGTGCCTTCTTTTTCACACCATCCATCCTTGGGAAGAGCCACCCGGTTCACACAATTTCCACCTTTGTAAAGAATCGTGGCGTTAAGAAAACCAAAGTTTAATTGCTCACGCGAAATTTAAAACAAGAAGCTAAGAAAGAAAAATAAGAAGCTATAAAATCGAAAAAGTGCGTAAAGTAACATGCATGGGATACAATGAATATGTACATGAGGGGAATTAGACGAATATACATAGGGGATGAATATTTAAAATGAAGATTTAACTTATACATACCAAAAAGTAAGAAGTTATAAAAGTACTAGGATAGTAAACTTATTTACAAGCCAAAATGGAAAATAAAACATAAGGAAACGAAAGAAAAATTGTCTGCATTATACAACCCGATTATCATTTAAATGTAATGCCTATAGGTCCACTCCCCCAACTAAGTGATAGCATTGTCCCCAATTCTATGTATCAAAAAGAGTGCACAAAAATATGGGAGCGAGATAGAGAGTAAAGAGAACTCCCTATTGGCCCTCAGCCTGCTGATGTGTCTGAGATGGTATAGGGTCTGCCTGTGCTTGGGACTGTGGTGGGGCTGGGTCTGTTGGTGCCTGTGGTGGAGCTCTGGTGGTCTGGGCCTCCTAGATCTCGGCCTATATCTGGTCGGTATCCTGACTCTGTGCGGGAGGGTCTGCCAACACAAGTCTAATGCCCTCTGTACGGGACAAGACCTTCCTCTTCTTCGTTGGCCTCCCCCGCTCTTCCTCCTGCACTGGCTGCTGCTATGTGGGCTCTGCTTGTAACATATCCAGAGGCCCCCTTGAGCTTGTTCACCTCTTTCCTTAATTCAGCCACCGACTCATTTGCAGCGCGAGTCTTCTACAGCACAACATATGCCAAGCATGCCATGCATTAGATATCATGCTATTAGGCACACATACACTGTTTTCTTTCAGCATGGCATCATTTATTGCCCTTACATAGAAATCATGTCTATATGATAAATAATAACAACAAAGTAAATTACTATTATGTGATTCTGCTCATATAAATGTGTTCTGAAACTTCATTTAGAAGTCCTATCCTAGAATAAATAATGTTAACAAAAAACTGCAATCATGTCTCACCATGCCTACGCGCTTAGAAATCCTGTTTCTAGGTAAAAAACATTAAAAACTATCATCTATGTCTATTCTGAAACTTTGCATAAGGCTATGATTTATGTGCATTTAGAAATCTTGTTTTAGCAATTGCATATGCATCATTCTACATTAGACAGCATGTTATAGGATCATACTCATTTAACTACACTTAGTCTAAATACAGATGTACAAAACAATCCTCCTATTCTAACAAACTGGTAATTAGTCTCTGAATATTTGCAACACTTAGAACTACGTGTTATTAGGTATAACGACCTAAAATTGGCATCAACTATGAATAACTGCTACACGCCTAGGCAAGCCTTAGGTAATCAACCATAAAAAAAATAAAACCAGAACTGTCTTTTTGTGGTTAGTGTTTAACTGTTAGCATGCTTAAAACCAGTAGGCATGCCTAATTAGGACTTTCTCTCTGAGCTGTACAATAAATCTGTCTTTGTGTTATCACGTAGATACCATGCTTAGGACCTGAACCTGAATCTGGACCTTAACTGTGCATGAGTAATGCTGTTTATATGTACTATGTGTGGAGGTATACCTGAGCCTTTTATTTTCTTACCATGCTTTCCCCTTAACTGAAGTCCTATCTGTTTTATTATGTGTCTCCTTAGTAATTTTCACCTTTAAAACCTGAGGGTCTGCCCAGCACCTTCCTTATAGGATATAAGTCCTAAATTCCTCCGGGATTGATCGGAAGGGACGGGTAACATCATGCAATAGAGGTCGAGACCAACACTCGCTTTAGTTACCTTCACGGGGTGGGAAAGGGTAGATATGGATATGATGACCGGTGCGCTAATTCCACGTGTAGCCCATCTTTGAAGAGTGTCATACCGGGTATTGCATTGATGTGATCCATATTATAAACGAACCTAGGAGACTCTTTTACTTTCATAAACATGCTTAGATCGTAATTCCTTTCAAAATCTAGCTTTCCATTAACCTTTTTCAAATATCTGTGTACTTATACTTAAATCCCATATTATTTGAGCCATACTTGTTTATCTACTAAGTTGTACAAATTCACAAAAACTGTGTGGCCGGGAACCACACTTGTGGATCCTGAGGGGTGCCTAACACCTTCCCCTTAGGATAATTTCAAGCCCTTACCCTGTCTCTGGTTATCAAACGTATTTATAAATGAACCCCCTAGGTGCCCTAACGCACCTTAAAATCGTTAGGTGGCGACTCTTCAAAATGCAAACCCCTTTCCCAAAAGGAGCGAGTTGTCTCAACCCAATGTCATAAACCCTTTTAGAACCGGGCCCCGAAAGGAGTGCCTTGGGGGAGAAAAGGGGGTGCGACAGACATTACCTTTTTGAAGTTCAATTCCCTTGAGTTTGAGTTCTAGGGTTCCTTCTCTCAACAATGATGTCCAAATTGAATATCTAATGATATGGAGGATTTACCTATGTTAATAAGATGTTGGGGAATTGAAATAAACTTAGAATCACCATTAGAACTTACCTTGGATGGTGGAGGGACCTTTAAGGAGTTAGGTGTTTTAGAGCTTTCCTTTCTAGGGCAAGTTTTTATGTTTTGTGGGTGTGGGGGACGAAGTAGAGCTTTAAAATAATCCCCCACTAGCGCCCCCGCGCACCTGGAGGCCCCAACCATGCTACTGACCGCGCTAAGTGGCTAGAAAGAAACCCCATTAGCGCGGTCTCGCTACTGGGCGTGCTACTGGACGCGCATATTGTGCAGTGTTCTGTAAAATGGGCATAACTTTTTGCGCAGAGATCTGTTAGGGATCCATAATATATTATTGGAAAGACATTTCAAAGGAAAACTACTTTCATGCTTTGGGTTTTCCTGGATTGCTTACAAATGCTTATAAAACTCTGCTGGAAGACGGATCTTTTGCAAACTAAGTCGATTTTGTCGAATCTTATGCACCTTACTTTACATAATCATCTCGATAGGACTTCACATGTCCAAAATATAACCTTACTACTCCTTTAACTCATTCATACCTAAGCTGAGTGTACGAGGTGTTACATTCTAAGAGCCACAGTTGTAGTAACAAATTGCAACCCTCAAAGTGTTTAGCCCCTTTCTGACAACGTTCTAGAGCTCAGTAAATGTCTGTTGTGATCATTGGGACAATGCTGAAAGTTTGCCCGTAAATTCCCTCCATCAAAGTCTTGGTTACCATAGCTAACCTAGCGTGGACCCTTTCTTTCTTTGTTGGAAACAAGATCAACCCCAGGAAGTACAGAAAATTCGTCATGGTAAGTACGGTATGATTTTCTGTGGCCGTACCTTTCATATAAGTACTCAAAAGGGATATATGACTTCTTTAGGCACTCTAACTCAACATTCTTTTTCATACCCATCATTTTCAAAAAACCTTTGCCCGTGCGGTTTTCAGGCACCAATAATTCAGGGGTTTCCCAGACTAACCTAGTTAGTCCTCCAATTTCCTCTAGCAACGGTGTCATATCAATGTCCCCAAAATGAAAGACGGCTCTTTCGTTATCCCAGAATAAGGTAGCAGCCTCGATCCACATGTTGTTGGGTTGAATGTCTAGGAGAGACTAAGTTACCCAGGTATTTCTAGACAAATGTTTTATCACTAGAGTGAAGATCCTCCCACCAGTTCAAAAACATTGGGTGAATATTTCTAACCATGCCGAATATAGGGACTTCATGCCTCGTATTTCTGCGAGATAAACGTAGTTAGGACCTTACCCCCACCAGATTCGACCATTTACACATTATGAGTAGCATACAAGCATTTAGTTCTCCAAATAAATGCACAGAACGTGATGATGTCTGTTGGGATTATGAAAACCTGGTGGACTTTGGACAAGGCTATCTTAAAGGCTATTGTGCGGACAACACATTAACCTAGCTAGGTTTGACCATGATGCATGTTCAGTTTAACAGAGTAAGGTTTATATGGGGTATTAGACTGGTACCCTTGAGCGGACAACTCAAGGGGGAAGGCACGGAACCGTGGACTGCACCGCTGATCAACTAGTTTTACCACAAATAAGCCTTTCCGAATTTAGGGGTGATATAAAATAGGAAGGGCGCAGCCACTCATCAAGCGCTGCCATAGGATTTGTTTTGGCACGAGTAGAGTATGATGTTGAGCATGATTATGCAATAAATAGACAGTAAAGGCATGTAGTCATGTATTTGCACGTTGTGAAAGCAGTAAATACAACAATTATAATTGAAAAGCGGTTACAAAGGGAAACAAAGAAACATGTCAGTTCTCTTTTGAGAAAGGTCAAATACTTGAAAGAAATAAACAATTAATTGCACATAAGGCGAGGGGAAAGAGGTACAAATTCACAAAGTAGCTTGAAATGGTAAAAGCCTAAATCTCCCCAGCATAGTAGTCATGTTGTCGCGCCCACTTTTTCCCTCTCCTTTGGGATCGGGCAGGGTCTTTAACATTATTGGGACAACTCGTTTCCTTTTGGGAAAAGGAGGTATGCAAGGAATTGAAGATTTACAACCTAACGAGTTAAGGAGCGTTAGGGAACCTATTAAGGGTCATAGACTTGAATAACCAGAGGTAGGGTAAGGGCTTGAAATTACTCCAAGGGGAAGGTGTTAGGCTTCCCTTAGAGTCCACAATGTGGTTCCCGGCCAAACAACTTTGTGAACTTAAGCAAGTAACATATAGGCAATTAAAAAATTAAACAAGTAGGGTTCTGAGAGAATTCGCAGTGAATGTACAATTGAAAAGATTAAAGTATGAAGAGGGTTTTTGAAAGAGTTACAATTTTAACACATATGCAAAGGATAGGGGAGGTCCTAGGTTATTTATCCTATAGGATCACATCAGTACAATGCCAGGTAATCACTCCTCAGAAGAGGGGCTACACGTGGCATCAGCGCACCGGTCATCATGTCCATATCTACCCTTTCCCAGTCCTTAGCGGGTATTTAAGCGAATTTTAACTAACGACCTCTATTGCGTGTTGTTACCTATCCCTTCTTAATGGCCTGGAGGAATTTAGGACCTCTACCTATAGGCAGTTCTAGACAGACCCCTAAGGTTTAAAGGACAAAATACTAAGGCGACAAACAATAACATATAGGACTTCAGCAAATAGTACAGGAAAGAACAGATAAAAGGCTCAAGTTCACCTCCACATGTAATACATATAAGCAACACGACTCAAACACAAATAAGGGTAGTAGAGTCCTAGTACCTAGTATCTAGGTGAATATCAGAACACAAGGAGCATGCTGATTTATTTATAACCCAGAAACAGACCCCTAACCAATTTGCCTACCGATTTTAAAACCTGTTAAGCATTAGGCAGCATGCGCAAAGAGACAGATCTCAAGTTTTAGCAATTTTAATCACCTAAGGCTTGCCTAGGCGTAGGACAATGTATAATAGTTATAAAACTTATTAAAGAAGACTGTTACAAATTGTTTTACTTAAACATGTTGTTCTAGATGTTTAAAAGATGCATAATTATTACCAGTTGTTTAGAAACAGAGTAAAACTATTTTTTATGTCATCTTTTATGCATCAATAGTTAACTAGGTGTAGTTGAACGAGTGTGACCCTAGAACATGATATCTAGCATGCACGTACAAGGTAGGATGATTTATATGCAGAACTCCTAAACGCAGGTTATCTAAATGCACAACACATTTTCAGGATATGCAAAGTTCCCTAAAACAGGATTCCTAAATACACAGCAGTTACAGCATTAGGCACGGTTTCAAAATATGCATAAGTGATAGTTTATTTTAGTGTTGTTATTTACCCTATATACAGGATTTCTAAATGCCCAGCATGGCTATAACATTATGAGACATGATTGCATGAATAATGACTTATATTAATGTGTTTATCCTAGAACAGGGTTTCTGAGTGATGATAGTATCAAAGTGAGATGCTGAAACAATGTGAAAGACCTAAGCATGATATCTAATGTGTATGTATAAGGCAGAGTGGTTTATATGAAAAATTCCTAAAGCAGGATTTCTAGGTGCGCAGCAACTTACATCATTATTAGACATGATCTAAAATTAGGCGAAGTTTGTGTCAACATTGTCATTTATCCTACAGACAGTATTTCTAAGTAATAAAGAAGTAATGTTAAAATGAGATGCTGAGAAACACTATATATGAGACCTAGGAGGCATGGTATCTAATGCATGACATGCTTTGCACACATTAGTCCTAAACATGAATTCTATTGCACACAAAAGAAATGTAAACCTAGGGGCATGGTTTCTACCCTTTTATAACATGTATAGCTACCTTTCCCCTTTTCACTATCCATCCCCAATATTTGTTTACAATAAATTATAACAAACCATTATTGAATGAATTACATAAATAGATAAGAAAAATAAGAAGTTATACTATAAGGAGCCTACCAATAGGCCCAAGTGTCCAGAATTCCAATGTCAAGAGGGATTTCACAGCCTTTCACATAATCTGGGTGTGTCAGAGTTCCCTAAGTACCTCAAGGGATAACGGGCAGTGCTCGCACACAGATTTCATAACCATGGTTGAGTACGTGTAGTGTGGAAGAGCCATCTCTAAGGTATCAGAGTTCAGAGGAATCTCATAGGGATCCCAAAGCAGTCACACATTAGAGGGGCATTTCCCATTTCATAATCAGAACAACACACATAGAACAAGGACTAAGACAAATTCAGCAACCATAAACAGGGTGATGAGGGATTGGGGACAAGTATAAAGCATATAGGGGTAAGCACACAGTAGGCAGAGATGTTCATAGGTACTAAGTTAAGGATGTTCTAAGGGAATTCAAAGGGGGTTAGGGTACAGTAGGTGTTTTAGAATTACAAAGAACCAAGCAATCATAAAGTGCAACTTGCCTTAGCACAGAAAGTTTAGGCCAGTAATCAGAGAAGCCTAAGTAAAGCAGAATCAGTGAAGTATACTAAAGAGGGGGTATTATATAAGCATGTTGAGTTCTAAGGGAAGGGATACATGACATGCATAATGAATAACAATGCAGCCAGGTTAAGTACAAATTTCACAGAAAAACCACAAGTAAAAGCATATGAGGAACATGATGAATTGAAATACCAAAAGAAACATATTATTTTTAGACTTAGACTGAAATTAGGACATACAAGTATGGGAGATAACAAACACATAATGAAGAGCAGTAAATTAACAGCCTTGGCTTGCAGCCAGCTAATAATAGCAAGTAACCAGAAGGAGAGTAGAAGAGAGTGTCTTTTGTATAGGAGAGAGTTTTGAACAATGTATGTCTGTGTCTTGAGCTAGTGAAAGACTAGGGTATTTATAGTTTTAAAACAGGCATAAAATAAGGTAAAAATAATAGTTTAGCAGTAATTATAGTAGTATATATCAATTCGAATCAAATTAGTATAAGAACTTCCTTTAATTACGGAATCATGCTCAATCAGTAATAGACAATGATGAAATAAAGAAAGAAAATCGTATAAGGCTGGTTGTAACACATAAGGAAATAGAATAAGTGTAATATAGGTATAGAGCATGTGATTAAGGCCAAGTTCACAGAATCTTTTTAAGGAAAATACATATACATTAGTTTGACAGCAGAATCAGCCGTAAAAATAAGGCAAGAGATAATTTAAGTTCTGGAAATCAGTAAGGAGATCCTCGAGTGAGGTTCTATTTACATGAAATCAGCATCAATCAAAGGAAAATATCACACATGAGCGGGATAGGCATGATACAAACAAGGAGAACAGGAAATCAACATGTTTTAATTAAGGAAAAGCTCAGAATCAATAGAGAATATTATGAAAAAAACAATGAATAACCAATCACAAGGATTCAAAGACTCGCAAATAGAAAACAATACTGATTTAGGGGGAGTCATCACAAGCTTATGAGAACAAACAGAATAAACTCATAATAGGCGAGAATCAGAAACCCTAACAAGAAAGCATAGGGTAAAATCACATAAAGCAGGGGTAATAATGGTGCATGGCCAAAATGAATGTAATACATGCAAGAGAAGTGAAGATTCAGAGACATTGATGAACAAAAACTAAAGTAGAACCACATAATAAGCAAGAATAATAGCAGCCAGAGACCCTAACAAGAAAACATAGGGTAGAAGTCATGGAATCACAGAGTATTCACGAGAACATAGTAAACATAATAGAACAGGTAAACATATTATCGAAAACAAACTCAGAACAACAGATTAAAACCAAGAACTTTGGGTCTTTTAACAAAAAATGAATCAACAAAAGGGAAAAAGCTTAAATACACGCTTAGACATAGTAAAATCACGGCATAACACTAAAAATCCGAAAGAAGAACTGTTTTGAAACGGGGTTTAAGAACCCTAGTTTTGAAGATGAAGAGTCACATTAGGAAAATCAGAAAATACTTTTGAAAACAACCAAATAGCTCATAATATGCCAAGATCTATCATAGGTCTAAGAATAATCCGAGACTAGTAGTTAGGGTTTCATAGAGACAACCCAAAGAGAAGGTAAATCGTCTCGAAATCACAGGTCTTAACTAGAAGTGGTAAGATCTTACTCGGATGGGCTACAATGGCCGAAAAATGGCATAAGGAAACCTGGGAGGTGAGTGGAATGCCGACTGGCTCTCTTGAGGACCTCAAAGGCAGCGCCAACCCGGTGTAGGAGGAGAGCCATGGGTTGGGGGTGGTGGTGAGACCACCATGGTTACCGGCAAAGAAACGGCCGGTGAGGGAGCTAGGTTTAGCAGGGGAGCATCTTAAGAGAGACGATGGATATGTAACGGTGGAGTTAAGGAGAGAATGAGGAGGGAAGGGGGGTAGTCTTAGGGTTTAATTATGGTAATAGGCGATATGGACTGTTAATTAAAATTAATCAACGATCCAGATTAAACAAGGGATTGGGCCGGGTGGTTAAGGCATTGGGCCTCGCTATTTGGGTTATTTTAATTGGGTTAGGATCAGATTAGTTTAGGCTATAACAAAAAATAAAAAAATGGCTAGTTGTTAAATATCCAATTAATTAACTAAAATAATTTATAAAATAGCTGAATAATTGTAAAAAAAATGAAATGCATGCTCAGAAAATGATTTAACATGATTACTTATATTTTAAAAATACAAATAGTTAATTACTGGATAAAATAGTAAAAAATCATATGATTGGGCTATAATTGCAAAGTTACTGCAATTATAGCCAAAAGATATCAATTGGCTAATTCTGAAATAATTTGGCCTTAGTAGGACAAAAAAATAATAAATTAACTCAAGAAATACTATGAAATCATTTGTAATGCAATTTTGCAATTATTATTGGAAATAAAATGCCTAATAAATAAAAATATTAATTAATAAAATTATGGAAAAATACCAATTGTTATTAATGCATTCTTTTGAGGCTATATGTGCAATTTTAAAAATATTTTGAGGACCCCCTCTTTACCCGGATAGGATGAAAGAGTTGTCGGGTAAAGATAAGATGGCCAATTTTGACCGAGCAAAATAGTTTGGGAGATTGTGGCCGCACCCTGGCTTCTGAGCTACCTACATATCCCTGGTTTTACAGGAATCAGGCCGTATGTAGTTCCGGATCCATTGGCAAAATATACTGATGGGATTGTCACAATAACGGACGCAACATCTAGGGCTGGATGAGTGAATGGTTTACAGGAATGGTTAGGTTTGATGTGATTTGGAGAACTGGAGCGGGATCGCTCCTGTTAGGATAGCCATCGCTTGCCGGGTTACCTGCAAACAATCAATACAAGCGTATATAGTGCATAAATTTAAACATGATGCAAATTCCCGTCGGACTATGAATGTTGTCTTTGGACGGTTAAGGATGAAATCCTTAGACCAAGACGTCCTGGGCCATGAATTGTTTGATGAAGGATTCGCAAGCCATGAAATGATGTTCCTGGGCCATGAAGATGGTGCCTCTGAACGATGATGCCTTTGAATAATGATACGCAGAATTGAGAGAGATCCTCAGACCATGACATGATGTTCTCAGACCATGAAGATTGTGCCTCCGAATGCTGACGCCTTTGGACAGGTTGGCGATTTTTCAGCCCATGAAATGTTGTAGTATGATGCTGACAAGACAGAGCTTAGTCTTGCGAGTTGAAGGGCAGAGCTTAGCCCGAGAGAGAAGAGAAGTAAATAGTTCTTGAGAGACAACGCTTAGTCTCGATGAAAAAGTAAATTGGAGGCAGAGCTTAGCCTCATGCGGGTAGGAAGGTAGAGAGTAGCCTTATGCAAACGGGAGGCAGAAAGTTAGCCTTAGGCAGATGGAGGTAGAGCTTAACCTCATGCAAAATGGAGACAGAGCTTTGTCTCATGCAAATGGAAGGCAGAAGATTAGCCTTATGCAGAGGAAAGCAGAAGTTAGCCTTATGCAAATGGAGGTAGAGCTTAACCTCATGCAGAGTGGAGACATAACTTAGTCTCATGCAAATGGAAGGAAAAATATCAGCCTTATATAGAGGAAGGCAGAAGGTTAGCCTTATGCAGAAGAAGGCACAAAGTTAGCCTTATGGAAATAGAGGTAGAGTTTAACCTCATGCAGAGTGGATACAAAGATTAGTCTCATGCAAATGGATGGCAGAAGATTAGCCTTATGACGAGGAAGGAAAAAGGTTATCCTTATGCAGAGGAAGGCAGGAAGTTAGCCTTATGCGGAAGATTAAATAATAAATGACAATAACACTTCTTAGTTGATAGTAGATTGTGGTATTGTGATCGTTGTGAGCATTGTGACTGCAGGGCATGTTATCCTTTGTGCTGATAGAAAATATCGACAAGCGCAACGGTTTTCGTGACTCTGAATAGGTTTGTTCTTTGTATGGATAGTGAACTTAGAAACTGTGTTGAGATTTGTGACTTCTCTGCGTGTTTATTCTTTGTTCCTGCATCCAAAGAAAAATTGTGAGTTCTGTAAATGGGGAAGGTTGGTTCATATCTCTGCTAGCTCTGCTGACCTTGCTCGGCTTGGTCTAATGATCCTGTTTATTTCATCGGGGTAGCGTTAGCTAAACAGAGCTATTTTCAAGAGTAAGTATGCATTATTTCGCAAAGATGCAGTATAAACATATATTTTTACAATAATTCAGAAGAACCGACGATTGTGACATGGTTCAAGTCATTGCAACCTCTCATGCTACGGAATTTTGAGGGTCCTCCTCAAAATTCTTCCCCAGTTTGATGGGTTGGAGACTCTCGTTGTTGTGCATACGACGATCGGCTGAACTTGTTTCGAAATTTTGAGGGCCCTCCTCAAATTTCTGCCCCAGTTTCCAATTACGGGGAAAATGATATTTTTATTGAATTGTGACCGAACCCATAGGGCTGCCTACGTATCCCCTCATAAACGAGAATCAGGTCAGGCGTAGTTCAGTTATTTTCTGAGCTTTTGCTTTACCGGCGGGCACATTGGATTGGTTGGCAATTTGTGTGCCACAATGGATGTACTCAGACCAGTCATGTCATCGTACGACCAGGCAAATATATCTTCATACTCTTTCAAGAACTTTGTGTATTCCTCTTTCTCTGATGGTGACAAATGAATGTTGATGCGAGTTTCTTTGACAATTTCTGAATCTCCCAAGTTGACGACCTCAGTCTCGTCTAGGTGGACTTAGGTATCTTCTCAAAATTCTCAAACTCCTTAATAATTTCATCAGGTATGCTATCATCCTCTTCTTCTGAATCACTATCCTTTTGTTGCGTTGTTTCGTTGCATGTCACAGTCATTGATTCATCAAGACAAGTAATAGTAATGTTGTATAGATAAAGTAATGAGAGAAAAAATAATAATAAGAAATATTGATTCATAAAAACATAAAAGTGCTTTTGATAAATTGAGTAAATGTTTTTAGAAAATTGAAGACCTTATTGCAGAAATGAAAATGCAAAAAGGAAATCATTTAGCAAATGAAAGAAATAAACAATGCTTGTTCAACCTTGCGATCCCGGGATCGTCGGGCCCTGGATGTTCTTACAGTCCAGTTCTTAAGGGATGACCCTTTGCTTACGGCTTGGATGTAAGGGCCTTCCTCCTCCTCCTCCTCAACAATGACGCAACAATCCATGTCATCATCTTCCAGGAATAAGTTCTTCAGGGATGCTAGTGCTTCTTCTTCCTCTGATCCCCATATAATATCGGCTTGCTGAAAGGTATGCTCCAGATGCGGTATCGGCTATTCCAATGGGTAATAAGGACCGAGCCATGGTGGCGACCAGTTCTTGAACTCTTCCTAGGTGTATTTGTATCCCAACCCAAAAGTGGTGCCATGGCGCTTGAGCTGTATTGGCTTGGAAATACCCTAAAGATTCTTACCGAGTCCTTTGCCAGGATCGTACCCACTCCAGTTTAGTATGCTTGCAATCTTACTGTCCCACCACTGGTCTTTGTCTATGGCGTTGACTCTTTCAATATGGTGGTTGGTTTCTCCACCCAGCCTTCTTCTACCTTCAACCACCGGGATGGTTTGGCGACTATAGATAGTATTCCTTCCATCCCCATGGATGATCACTTCCAGGTGGTTCCATTCAAATTTACTTCCTGATGAAATGTTGATGCCATAGCCCCAGCGACATGTATCCATGGCCGTCCTAATAACAGGTTGTAGGACGGAGATATGTCTATTACCTAAAAGTAAACCTCGAACCATATAGGTCCCATTTGCAGACAGAGGTTGATCTCACCGATGGTGGACCCCGGAGAACCATCAAAAGCTTTCACATTCATCGACCCTTCTTTTATCTCGTACAACGCTTTGCCGAATTTCTTGAGCGTTGTCAATGGACAGATGTTGAGGTTGGATCCCCGTCAATCAGAATCCTAGTGATGAAGTAGTCCTCACATTGCACGGTGATGTGTAGTGCTTTGTTATGAATTAACCCTTCAGGTGGAAGCTCGTCCTCGTGGAAGGTGATCTTATGACTTTCCAATACTTGACCTACCATATTGGCACATACGCTTCGTTCAGCACTTTCATCAAAGCATTCTGGTGCGCCTCTGAATTCTGCAGTAATGACAGAATGGATATTTGGGATGGGCTTTTGTACAACTGATAAATGACCGAATATTCTTTGGCCTGCACCTTCCTCCAAAGATCATCTGGGCATATCTCAATGATGGGTGACCTGTTGGAAGCTTGCTTACTAGATTCTGTCAAATGTTCAGGTGTATAGACCCTGTCGGACCTTGTCATTCCCTATGCAGCGATAGCTTCTTCTATCTTTATTTTGCCTTTCCTTCTTGCCTCAGCTACATAATCCCATGGTATAGCATTGGTGAAAAAGAGTGGCGTGGTTGACACCGCCATTGTGATTGGTGCAGCTACTTTTATTCCGAATGGAACAGGTGCCTTAGCAGGTGGCATAACTTCAACCTCAAACTCAAATGGGACCGACGTCATCACCTCAACATCTCAAGATGGATGAATCTGTACTATGATAGGATTACGAGTGACTGATGTCTTCTTTGGGTCATCATCGTCTATGAACAGCCCAATCGACCCCTCCGGGTCCCAATCTTCTTCTACCTCGATCATGTTGACTCCTCCACCCTTGTGGTATGGGAGCAAAATTTTGACATTGGGAGTAGATTCCTTGGCTAGAATGACCTTATTGTCGATCAGAGATTGTATCAGTGAGCAACATTCATCGATCGTGTGTCCCTTTATGCCGGAATGGTATGCACAGGTCTTATTTTGATTAACCCATAGAGAGGGGTTCTCAGGGGTTATAACGGGGATATGAGTGACATAACCAACAGTTTTCAGTCTTTTGTATAGCTGGTCCATAGGCTCAGCGATGGTAGTGTATTGTTTAGGAGGCCTACGGTCAAAGTTGGGTCGAGGTCTCGGGAAATTTTGGCAAGCAGTGGTTGATTGGTAGTCAGA
This sequence comes from Nicotiana undulata, assembly GCA_005239495.1. NCBI lineage: Eukaryota > Viridiplantae > Streptophyta > Magnoliopsida > Solanales > Solanaceae > Nicotiana > Nicotiana undulata. The sequence continues at coordinate 64,361 of ML244840.1, read as the reverse complement.
TAGTTGAGAGTTATAGGTATGGTAAACCGGAGCTGGTTGGGAATATCTAGGAGAAGTAGGCTGATAATTACGTGGGGGAGATGGCTGATATGTTGGTGGAGGTGCTAACTGGTATGCGGGCGAGAGTGCTTTGTATGTTGGTTCTGGTTGGTATGTGAGTGGGGGTGTTTGGTAGGTTTGGTATTTCAGCGGGGATTTACCTCTGTGCAATAATTACGGGTCCCACATCTCTTTTCTTGGACACACCGCCAGATTGCAGGGCCTTGTTTGTAGCCTGCAATGCTTCAAAATTGGTAACCATTCCTCTTTTGATCCCTTCCTCAATTCTCTCACCCAACTTGATAATGTTAGAGAATTTATGGTTCTCAATGACCATCAGTCGTTCATAATATTATGGATCTTGTGCTCGGACTAAGAATTTGTTCATCTGTTCTTCGTCTAAAGCAGGCCTGACCTTAGCTACTTCAGATCTCCAGCGAGTAGCGTACTCGCAAAAAGTTTCCATGGGCTTCTTCTTAACATTTTGAATATATAACACATCCGGAGCATTTTCCGTATTGAACCTGAACCGGTCCATGAAATCTGATGCCATACTCACCCAGTTGGACCACTTCTTAGGGTCTTGGTTGATGTACAAGACAGAGTGTCCCCTGTTAGGATCCTCATGAACATCTTCATGCGAATCTTCTCGTCTTTTCCCACTCCTACCAATTTGTCACAGTAGGTCCTCAGATCACCTGTACCATCGAACATCTCGAACTTAGGAGGTTTATAACCCTCGGGCAGTTCGACATCGGGCTGGATGCAGAGATCTTCATAATTCAGCTCTTCAACTCCTTTGCTTCTCTCAACACCTTGCACTTAGCTAGTCTGCTTCTTAAGCTCTTCAGCCAAATTCATTATAAGCAAATCTTTCTCACTGAATTCAGGCGTGTATGAAATGGGTTGGGTGGAGTGTTGCAAAGTCTCCACGTAGATGGGTTTGTTGTGGTGTCCTGGTGCCTGGGTGTAAAGTTGGTCGTTTGTGGAGTTTTATGGCTCGGGGACGAGTAATGGAGTATTTCTTGGAGTGTAGAAAGCATTGTATTGTGGTGGAAGAGTTTGATTCTTTGGTGGAGTGGTGTGGTGATGGGTTGTGGGATGATTCTGTTTGTTTCACGTATTCTGAGGAGGTATGGGATTTTGGGTGTTGGGGTGGTTGACATCTGCAACACTGAGTGTGAAAGATAAGTTTGCCAAATTTCAGACCTGCTAAATCTTCCCTTGGAGCTTCAATAACCTCTGCTCGAGTTGTGTCACAGCCTCGTTCTGAACCTGGATACCCTGGCCGTCAGCATTTTCTGTTCATTCAAATGCCGTCGTGTTGTCTTTCCTAATATTGCTCAAATCTTCCGTTTTCCCTTTGCATTTGCCTTTGCTTTTGCCTTTGGGATGACTAGGAGGAGGAGAAGGCGGAGGGCCCTTGGATCTTGTATAATATGATGATGATGCCAGAATGTACGAACCAACCTTTGGGGAGGGAAAAAAAGGAAAGAAAACAAAAATAGAACAAAAGGTAACCAAGTCAGTGAGGATTATGAAAAAGTATTGCGGTATTTAAACACATAGTGCGGGAATATAAAGCGGGCCCTAACTTGGGAGCCTCGTTGTGCCCAAGGTAGGCCTAACGACAAATTAGTTTGGATAACTTGGATGCGAATGCCTCATTTCATTAAATGTAAATAGATGAATCCAAAATGACGCAAAAATAATAAGCAAAAAATAAATTCACTAATGGCCATGGGCCTTATTACAGCGAAAAAGAAATCCTATTTTATTTGGTCCCAGATGGACCTTCCCCAGATTCAGCATCCTTGATCCCATCGAACAGGTTTCCCAACTCGTGAAGTCCTAGCAGTAGGTACGCTCTAGCCAGATTTCCACCTTCATTCCCCTGATCTTTCTGACAGTCTTCAACCCTCTTGATGATCTTACTTCCAGCTCGACTATGCCTCGCTCCAAGTATTCCAGCTTCTTGTTGGAACGGACGGCCATATCTTTCCATTCTTCAATCAATCTCTTGTTGGTTTCATGTATCTCACACTTCTCACTTTCACACTCATGAACTCTCTTGCGCAGGCGATTGTACTTGACCTGAGCCTCGGCACTCTCATCTATGATTCTGTGACCTCGGTCGGTCCCTGTCCTGATTAACCCATCCAAGTCATCTTCTAACCATTGAGTAGAAAGGTGTGCATCCTGCGTGGTACTTGTCTGGTTCAATTGTGTTCTTTTCCATTATGATCTTGCAATGCCACATATGTTGGGCTTGTCACTTGTAGGGTATATCATCATCTTGGAAGTCAGCTCGGAGATGGATCATCTTGTCGACCCTTGGTACAATTTGCTTACTGCCTGCTTGTCTCATAACCCGGAGATGAACATAAGGATATATTCCTCTCAGCCCGATTAGCACCATGTGTGGTGCACCCTGGACCTGACAATGAATTCGTCCGTCGGAAACAACTCGAACATCCATTGTACCTGTTCCTCAGTCAAATTATCAATTAACTCTACCCATTCCTTGGCAGTTTCGGGCTGAGCAAATATGTCAGGAATGTATATCATCCACTTAGGGTGAAGGAAGACGATGTGATCGTTCCACGCCCTTCGCGGAAATTCCTGTTGGTACTGACCTTTTTGGAGATGTTCTAAGAGCCACAGTTGTAGTAAAAAATTGCAACCCTCGAAGTGTTTAGCCCCTTTTTGACAACGTTCTAGAGCTCGGTAAATTTCTGTTGTGATCATTGGGATAATGCTGAAAGTTTGCCCGTCAATTCCCTCCATCAAAATCTTGGTTACCATGGCTAACCTAGTGTGGATCCTTTCTTTCTTTGTTGGAAACACGATCAACCCCAGGAAGCAAGCAATGAAGACAAAGACCCTACGGTGAATATGTCCCAAAGATGTAATGGAAAATTCGTCATCGTAAGTATGGTATGATTTGCTGTGGCCGTACCTTTCATATAAGTACTCAAAAGGGATATATGACTTCTTTAGGCACTCTAACTTAACACTCTTATTCAGACCCATCATTTTTGAAAAGCCTTTGCCCGTGCGGTTTTCAAGCACCAATAATCCAGGGGTTTCCTAGACTAACCCAGTTAGTCCTCTAATTTCCTCTAGCAACGGTGTCATCTCAATGTCCCCAAAATGAAAGACGGCTCTTTCGTTATCCCAGAATAAGGTAGCAGCCTCGCTCAACATGTTGTTGGGTTGAATGTCTAGGAGAGACGATAAGTTACCCATGTATTTCTTGACAAATTTCTTATTACTGGATTGAAGATCCTCCCACCAGTTCAAAAGCTTTGGGTGAATCTTGCTAACCATGCCGAATCTAGGGACTTCGTGCCTCATATTTCTGCGAGATAAACGTAGTTAGGACCTTACCCCACCAAATTTGACCATTTACACATTATGATTAGCATACAAACATTTAGTTCTCCAAATAAATGCACAGAACGTGATGATGTCCGTTGGGATTATGAAAACCCGGTGGACTTTAGACAAGGCTATCTTAACGGCTATTGTGCGGACAACACATTAACCTAGCTAGGTTTGACCATGATGCATGTTCAGTTTAACATAGTAAGGTTTATATGGGGTATTAGACTGGTAACCTTGAGCGGACAACTCAAGGGGGAAGGCACGGAACCGTCGACTGCACCGCTGATCGACTAGTTTTACCACGAATAAGCCTTTCCGAATTTAGGGGTGATATAAAATAGGAAGGGCGCAGCCACTCATCAAGCGCTGCCATAGGATTTGTTTTGGCACGAGTGGAGTATGATGTTGAGCATGATTATGCAATAAATAGGCAGTAAAGGCATGTAGTTATGTATTTGCACGTTGTGAAAGCAGTAAAAACAACAGTTATAATTGAAAAGCGGTTACAAAGGGAAACAAAGAAACATGTCAGTTCGCTTTTGAGAAAGGTCAAATACTTGAAAGAAATAAACAATTAATTGCACATAAGGCGAGAGGAAAGTGGTGCAAATTCACAAAGTAGTTTGAAATGGTAAAAGCCTAAATCTCCCAGCAGAGTCGCCATGTTGTCGCGTCCCCCTTTTTCCCTCTCCTTTCGGATCGGTCAGGGTCTTTGATATTATTGGGAAAACTCATTTCCTTTTTGGAAAAGGAGGTATGCAAGGAATTGGAGAGTCGCCACCTGACGAGTTAAGGTGCGTTAGGGCACCTATTAAGGGTCATAGACTTCAATAACCAGAGGTAGGGTAAGGTCTTGAAATTACTCCAACGGGAAGGTGTTAGGCACCCCTTAGACTCTACAATTATGGTTCCTGGCCAAACAACTTTGTGAATTTAAGCAAGTAACAGATAGGCAATTAAAGTTTAAACAAGTAGGGTTTGAGAGAATTCGCAGTGAAAGTACAATTGAAAGGATTAAAGTATGAAGAGGGTTTTTGAAAGAGTAACAATTTAAACACATATGCAAAGGATAGGGGAGGTCCTAGGTTATTTATCCTATAGGATCACATCAGTACAATGCCCGGTAATCACTCCTCAGAAGAGGGGCTACACGTGGAATTAGTGCACCGGTCATCATGTCCATATCTACCCTTTCCCACCCCTTAGCGGTTATTTAAGCGAATTGTAATTAACGACCTCTATTGCATGTTGTTACCCATACCTTCTTAATGACCCTGGAGGAATTTAGGACCTCTACCTATAGGCAGTTCTAGACAGACCCCTAAGGTTTAAAGGAGAAAATACTAAGGCAACAAGCAATAACATATAGGACTTCAGCAAATAATACAGGAAAGTACAGATAAAAGGCTCAGGTTCAAGTCCACATGTAATACATATAAGCAGCACGACTCAAACACAAATAAGGGAAGTGGAGTCCTCGTACGTTGTATCTAGGTGAATATCAGAACACAAGGAGCATGCAGATTTATTTATAACCCAGAAATAGAGGCCTAACCAGTTTGCCTACCGATTTTAAAACTTGTTAAGCATTAGGCAGCATGCGCAAACAGACAGATCTCCAGTTTTAGCAATTTTAATCACCTAAGGCTTGCTGAAGCGTAGGACATTGTATAATAGTTACCAAACTTATTAAAGAAGACTGTTACAAATTGTTTTACTTAAACATGTTGTTCTAGGTGTTTAAAGGATGCAGAATTATTACCAGTTGTTTAGAAACAAAGTAAAACTATTTTTTATGTCATCTTTTATGCATCAATAGTTAACTAGGTGTATTTTAACGCGTGAGACCCTAGAACATGATATATAGCATGCACGTACAAGGTAGGATGATTTATATGCAGAACTCCTAAAAGAAGGTTATATAAATGCATAACACATTTTCAGGATATGCAAAGTTCCCTAAAACAGGATTCCTAAATGCACATCAGTTACAACATTAGGCACGGTTTCAAAATATGCATAAGTGATAGTTTATTTTAGAGTTGTTATTTACCCTAGATACAGGATTTCTAAATGCTCAAAATGGCTACAGCATTATGAGACATGATTGCACGAATAATGACTCATATTAATGTGTTTATCGTAGAACAGGGTTTCTGAGTGATGATAGTACCAAAGTGAGATGCTGAAACAATGTGAAATACCTAAGCATGATATCTAATGTGTATGTATAAGCCTGAGTGGTTTATATGCAAAATTCCTAAAACGGGATTTTTAGGTGCTCAGTAAGTTACAACATTATTAGAAATGATCTCAAATTTGGCAAAGTTTGTGTCAACATTGTCATTTATCCTACAGACAGTATTTCTAATTAATAAAGAAGTAATGTTAAAATGAGATGCTGAGAAACAGTATATATGAGACCTAGGAGGCATGGTATCTAATGCATGATATGTTGTGCACACATTAGTCCTAAACATGAATTCTCTTGCGCACAAAAGTAATGTAAACCTAGGGGCATGGTTTCTACCCTTTTATAATATGTACAGCTACCCTTCCCTTTTTCACTATCCATCCCAATATTTGTTTACAATAAATTATTATAAACCATTATTGAATGAATTACATAAATAGATAATAAAAATAAGAAGTTATACTATAGGGAACCTACCAATAGGCCCAAGTATCCAGAATTCCAATGTCAACAGGGATTTCACAGCCTTTCACCTAATTCGGGTGTGTCAGAGTTTCCTAAGGACCTCAAGGGATCTCGGGCAGTGCTCACACCCAGATTTCATAACCATGGTTAAGTAAGTGCAGTGTGGAAGACCCAGCTCTAGTGTATCCGAGTTCAAAGGGATCTCATAGGGATCCCAAACCAGTCACACATTAGAGGGTCATAACTTAGATGTCTAAGAATAGAGTGGGAGTGCTTGACATAGTTTGAAAGTATGAGTAGGAAAATAGTTTAAACAAGAAAGACTACTTCCAAATGAGTTTTGCAAAAAATAGTAAAAGACTTTATTCAACAAAATAATTTGAAAAGAGTAGGTAAATCAGAAAAAACAACATTCCCATTTAAGAATCAGAACAACACACATAGAACAAGGACTACGACAAATTCAGCAACCACAAACAGGGTGATGAGGGATTGGGGACAAGTATAGAGCATATAGGGGTAAGCACATAGTAGACAGAGATGCTCATGGGTACTAAGTTAAGGAAGTTATAGGGAAATTCAAAGGGGGTTAGGGTTCAGAAGGTATTTTAGAATTACAAAGAACCAAGCAATCACAAAGTGCAACTTGCCTTAGCACAAAGAGTTCAGGCCAGTAATCGGAGAAACCTAAGTAAAGCACAATCATTGAAGTATACTAAAGAGGGGGTATTATATAAGCATGATGAGTTTCTAACGGAAGGGATACATGATATGCATAATGAATAATAAGGCAGCCAGGTTAAGTACAAATTTCACAGAAAAACCACAAGTAAAAGCATATGAGGAACATGATGAATTGAAATACCAAAAAAAATAACATATTGTTTTTTAGACTTAGACTGTAATTAGGACATACCAGTATAGGTGATAACAAGAACAGAATGAAGAGCAGTAAATTAACCAGCCTTGGCTTGCAGCCGGCTGATAATAGCAAGTAACCAGAAGGAGAGTAGAAGAGAGTGCCTTTTGTATAAGAGAGAGTTTTGAACAATGTATGTCCGTGTCTTGTGCTACTAAACTACTAGGGTATATATAGTTTTAAAACAGGCAAAAACTAAGGTAAAAATAATAGTTCAGCAGTAATTATAGTAGTATATATCAATCAGAATCAAATTACTATAAGAACTTCCTTTAATTAAGGAATCATGCTCAATCAGTAATAGACAATGATGAAATAAAGAAAGAAAATCGTATAAGGCTGGTTGTAACACATAAGGAAATAGCATAAGTGTAATATAGGTATAGAGCATGTGATTAAGGCCAAGTTCACAGAATCTATTTAAGGAAAATACATATACATTAGTTTGACAGCAGAATCAGTCGTACAAATAAGGCAAGAGATAATTTAAGTTCTAGAAATCAGTAAGGGATCCTCGAGTGAGGTTCTATTTACAAGAAATTAGCATCAATCAAAGGAAAATATCACACATGAGCGGGATAGGCATGATACAAACAAGGAGAACAGAAATCAACATGTTTTAATTAAGGAAAAGCTCAGAATCAGTAGAGAATATTATGTAAAAATCAATGAAAAAACAATCACAGGGATTCAAAGACTCACAAATAGAAAACAATATTGATTTAGGGGGAATCGGCACAAGCTTAACAAACAGAATAAACTCATAATAGGCGAGAACCAGAAACCCTAACAAGCAAGCATATGGTAAAATCACATAAATTAGGGGTTCAGATTGAAACGGGGTTTAAGAACCCTGGTTTTGAAGATGAAGAGTCACTTTAGGAAAATCGGAAAAAACCTTTGAAAACAACCAAATAGCTCATAATATGCCAAAATCTATCATAGATCTAAGAATAATTAGAGACTAGCAGTTTGGGTTTCATAGAGACAACCCAAAGAGAAGGAAAATCGTCTCAAAATCACAGGTCTTAACCAGAAGTGGTAAGATCTTACTCGGACGGCCTAGAATGGCCGGAAAATGACATGTGGAAACTTGGGAGATGAGTGGACTACCAGCTGGTTCTCTTGAGGACCTCAAAGGCAGCGCCAACTTGGTGTAGGAGGAGAGCCATGGGCTATGGGTGGTGGTGAGACCACCATGGTTACCGGCAAAGCAACAACCGGTGAGGGAGCTAGGTTTAGCAGGGGAGAGTCTTGAGAGAGACGAGGGTGATGTAACGGTAGAGTGAAGGAGAGAATGAGGGGGGAAAGGGGGTAGTCTTAGGGTTTAATTATGGTAATAGGCGATCTAGACCGTTGATTGAAATTAATCAACGGTCCAGATTAAACAAGGAGTTGGGTCGGGAGGTTAACGCATTGGGCCTGGGTATTTGAGTTATTTTAATTGGGTTAGGATCAGATTAGTTTAGGCTATAACTAAAAATAAAAAATTGCTAGTTATTAAATACCCAATTAATTAACTAAAATAATTTATAAAATAGCTGAATAATTGTAAAAAATTAAATTCATGCTCAACAAATGATTTAACATGATTATTTAGTATTTTAAAAATACAAATGGTTAATTACTGGATAAAAATAGTACAATCATGTGATTGGGCTATAATTACAAAGTTACTGCAATTATAGCCAAAAGGTACCAAATTGGCTAATTGTGAAATAATTTGGCCTTAGTAGGAAAAATAAATAATAAATTAACTCAAGAAATACTCTGAAATCATTTGTAATTCCATTTTGCAATTATTTATTGGAAATAAAATGCCGGATAAATAAAAAATAAATTAATAAAAATATAGGAAAAGTATGAAAAAATACCAATAGTTATTAATGCATGGTTTTGAGGCTATATGTGCAATTTAAAAAATATTTTGAGGAAAAATTGAGTATCAACAACGGTTAGAGAGAGGGTTCGACGTTTCATTGAGGAACTTCATCCCAGTAGTCGGACCAGCATGGCTAGAGAGTTGGAGATGGATATTACCTATCAGCAGGCAGTGAGTATTGCCCGGAGGATTGAGAGCATGTTTGCTCGGGACAGAGAGGAGAGGGAGGCCAAGAGGTCTCGAGAGACTGACCAGTATTCGGGAGCTCATGCACCAGTAGCACGCTATGGTAGGGATTTTGTGAGTCGCCCTGTTCATTTAGCTCTTCTAGCAGCCAATGGTATTCCAGCTCCTCCTAGACCTCAAGAACTTTATTATGCACCACCAGTATCTAGTGTGCCTCCTGCTCGAGGTGCTATTATCGGTCAGCTTAGCAGGCCAGTTTAGAGTCAGCATCAGCCGTCACATCCTCCGAGGGGTTGTTTTGAGTATGGTGACCCTCGCCACATGTTCAGAGATTGCCCTAGAGCTAAGAGGGGTTCATCATCTCAGTCGTATTAGGCCCCACGTGCTCCACCGGGTCCTCCAGCTATTCTCCCAGCCCCAACTGCTACCCCACCTTCTCAGACCACTCGAGGTGGAGGTCGGGGAGACCGAGGTCTCCCTAGAAGGGGAGGCCAGGCCAGGTACTATGCCCTTCCATCCCGTTCAGACGTCGTCACTTCAGATTCTGTCATCATAGGTATTGTCCATGTCTACCATAGGGACGCATCACTGTTATTTGACCCAAGCTCTACGTATTCATATGTGTCTTCTTATTTTGCTTCACATCTGGGGATAGCTCGGGATTTTTTGTGCTCCCCTTTTTATGTTTCTACTCCCATGGGAGATCCGCTTGTTGTGGACCACGTATATCTGTCGTGTTTAATTTTTATCAGTGGTTTTGAGACCAGAGCTTACTTATTATTACTCAGTATGGTAGATTTTGATATTATCTTGGGAATGGACTGGTTGTCGCCCCATTATGCTATTCTTGATTGTCACACTAAGACCGTGATGCTGGCTATGCCAGCTTTACCAAGGTTAGAGTGGATAGGTACCTTAGAGTATACTCCCCGCAGAGTCATTTCTTTTCTTAAGGCTCAACGGATAGTTGAGAAGGGGTGTGATGCGTACTTTTCCTATGTGAGAGATGTTAGTGTTGATACCACTGGTCAGTTCCAGTTGTGAGGGACTATCCTAATGTATTTCCAGCTGATCTTGCGGGTATGCCGCCCGACAGAGATATTGATTTGTTGCCGGGCACTCAGCCAATCTCTATTCCTCCCTATCGTATGGCTCCTTCTGAGTTGAAAGAGTTAAATGAGCAGTTGCAGGAGTTGCTTGATAAGGGTTTCATCAGGCCCAGTGTATCACCTTGGGGTACTCCGGTATTATTTATGAAGAAAAAGGATAGTTCTATGCGTATATGTATTGACTATCAGTAGCTGAACAAGGTTATAGTGAAGAACAAGTATCCATTGCCTCGCATTGATGATTTGTTCGACCAGTTACAGGGTGCCAGGGTATTTTCCAAGATTGACTTGCGTTCTATCTATCATCAATTGAAGATTTGGGAGTCGGATATCCCGAAGACTGCCTTCAGGACCATATATGGTCACTATGAGTTTCTTGTCATGTCATTTGGGATGACCAATACCCTAGCAGCCTTTATGAACTTGATGCACAACGTGTTTTGGCCTTATCTTGATTCTTTCGTCATTGTGTTTATTGACGACATCTTGGTGTATTCTCGGTCCTAGGAGGACCATGAGCAGCATCTGAGGACTGTACTTCAGATTTTGAGGGAAAAGAAATTGCATGCAAAATTTTCTAAGTGTGAATTTTTGTTTGATTTTGTGGCATTCTTAGGCCATGTGGTGTCTTGTGATGGGATCAAGGTAGACCCTAAGAAGGTGGAGGTGGTGCAGAGTTGGCCTAGACCGTCATCAGCTACGGAGATCCGTAGTTTCTTTGGTTTAGCAGGGTACTATCGCCGATTTGTAGATGGATTTTCATCTATTGCAGCACCTATGACCAGACTGACCCATAAGGGTTCTCCGTTCAAGTGGAATGAGGAGTGTGAGGAGAGATTTCAAAAGCTCAAGAAAACTCTGACTACAGCTCAAGTGTTGGTATTGCCTACGGGTTCACGATCCTATACAGTCTCTTGTGATGCTTCGAGAACTGGCTTTGGAGCGGTATTGATGCAGGACGGAAGAGTGATTGCCTACGCGTCCAGACAGCTGAAGGTGCATGAGAAGAATTATTCAGTTCATGATCTCGAGTTGGCAGCGATTGTTCACGCCCTGAAGATATGGCGTCATTATTTATACGGTGTTCCCTTTGAGATTTTCATGGATTACCGGAGTTTGCAGCACTTGTTAAGGCAGAATGACCTTCATTTGTGCCAGCGCAGGTGGTTGGAGTTATTATAAGACTATGACATCACTATATTATACCACCCGGGGAAGGCCAATGTGGTGGCCGATGCCTTGAGTCGCCGGGCGGAGAGCTTGGGGAGTTTGGCCTATCTTCCGGCAGTTGAGAGGCCCTTAGCCTTGGATATTCCGTCCTTAGCTAGTCAGTTTGTGAGGTTTCTTTCAGAGCCTTGCCGGATGTTATCTTGTGTGGTTGTACGATCTTCTCTTTATGGCCGCATCAGAGAGCGCCAGTATGATGATCCCCACCTTCTGGTTCTTCAGGACAGGGTTCGGCGAGGTGATGCCAGTGATGTGACTATAGGAGATGATGGTGTGATGAAGATGCATGGTCGGATCTGTGTGCTCAATGTGGATGGGCTTCGGGAGTTGATCCTTGAGGAGGCCCATAACTCGCAGTACTCCATTCATCTGGGTACCACGAAGATGTACCAAGACTTGAGACGGCACTACTGGTGGAGGAGAATGAAAAAGGATATAGTGGAGTTTGTGGCCACGTGTCTCAACTGTCAGCAAGTCAAATATGAGCATCAGAGACCAAGAGGGGTTACTTTAGTAAATTGAGCTTCCTGAGTGGATGTGGGAACGGATCACCATGGACTTTTTGGTTGGGCTTCCTAGGACTTTGAGAAAGTTTGATGCTATTTGGGTGATCATGGATCGGCTGACCAAGTCATCCCCTTTCATTCCAGTGTTGACTACATATTCCTCGGAGAGGTTGGCTCAGATTTATATCATGGAGATTGTCCGACTTCACGATATTCCAATATCTATCATTTCAGACAGAGGTACACAGTTCACTTCACGATTCTGGAGATCCGTTCAGCAGGAGTTAGGCACCATGGTGGAGTTGAGTACAACCTTTCACCCTCAGACAGACAGGCAGTCCGAGCGCACGATTCAGATTCTCGAGGATATGCTTCGTGCCTGTGTGATGGATTTTGGATGGTCATGGGACTAATACTTTCCACTTACAGAGTTTTCTTATAATAACAGTTACCAGTCCAACATTCAGATGACGTCGTATGAGGGTTTGTATGGTAGACGGTGCAAGTCTCTAGTGGGATGGTTTGAGCCGGGGGAGGCCTGATTGTTGGGTGCATATTTGGTTCAGGATGCCTTGTACAAGGTGAAGGTGATTTAGGAGAGACTTTGCACAACTCAGTCCAGGCAGAAGAGTTACGCGGACCGGAAGGTTCGTGATTTGGCATTTATGATTGGTGATCAGGTTTTGCTTCGGGTATCGCCTATGAAAGGCGTCATGAGGTTTGGGAAGAATGGTAAGCTGAGTCTGAGGTTCATTGGCCATTTTGAGGTATTGCGGCGTGTTGGGGATGTTTCTTATAAGCTTGCCTTACCTCCCAGCCTAGCAGGAGTCCATCAGGTATTCCATGTCTCGATGCTCCGGAAGTATCACGGTGATCCGGCTCATGTTTTGGATTTCAATTCAGTCCAATTGGACAAGTATCAATCATATATTGAGGAGCCAGTAGCCATATTGGATAGGCAGGTCAGAAAGCTTAGGTCAAAGAATATTGCATCGGTAAAGGTTCAGTGGAAGGGTCATCGGTCTAGGAGGCGACTTGGGAGACCGAGCAGGATATGCGCAGCAAGTACCCTTATCTTNTTATTCCTCTTCCTTTTGTCGAAAAACCCCATTTTCGGGGGGGGGGGGGGGGGAGGATGTAACGACCCGGTCGGTCGTTTTGAGCGTTAGTGCTTCGATCCCCTAATAACTTCTTTCCCCACGTTTGTATCTGTTTATGGGACTTGTCAGAGTGATTAATTGTGAATTCCGGAATGTTTTTGGACACATAGTCCTTATATATGAGTTTAAGATTTAGAAATTGGACTGTAGTTGGAGCTGTGTGAAGACGGGTCCGGAATGGAATTTCGTCGAATCCATTAGCTCCTTTAAGTGATTTCAAGGATAGGAGTGTGCCCGGAATATGTTTTCGAGGTCTGTGGTAGATTTAGGATTGAATTGGCGAAAGTTAGAATTTAGGCGATTCCAGTCGATAGGTGAAATTTGATATCGGGCTCGGAATGGGATTCCGAAGGTGGAAACATGTTTGTAGTGTCATTTATGACCTGTGTGTAAAATTTGAGGTCATTCGGACTAGTTTTGATGTGTTTCGACTCAGTTGTGTATTTTGGAAATTTCACAAGTCCTTAGGCTTGAATCCATGTATAAATGGTGATTTTGGTGTTATGTGATGTGTTTTGAAGACTTGACTAAGTGTGGATGAGATATTAGGACTGGTCGGTAGGTTTTGTTGAGGTCCCGGGGGCCTTGGGGATGTTTCGGATGCTTAACGGGAAGGTTTTGAACTTAAAAACCACCTGAAGCACTGATGGTTATGGTGTTTCGCACATGCGGAAGGGGAGCCGCAGGTGCGGATGGGAGCTTCGCAGGTTTGGACTTGGACAAGGTCCGCCAGGCTCGCAGGTTTGGTCGAGGTTCTGCAGATGCGCCCCAATGACCACAGGTGCGGCTCCAACCCACTTAATGAAATTCCACACCTGCGAAGTATTCCGCAGGTGCGGTCCAATTGGGCACAGGTGCGGGATCGCTGGACAGTCAATACCAAATTTGAGGGTTTGAAATTCATATTTTCTAAAAATGATTTGGAGCTCGGGATTAGGCAATTTTGAGTGGGTTTTGAAGAGAAGACCCATAGGTAACGATTCCTAATCCTATTTCACTTGTATATCATTAATCCATAGCAATTTCTTCTATCTAATCAAGGAATTTGGGTAAACAATTATGAAAATGGGATGAAAGTTCCCCAAGTAGAAATATGAGAATTTAATGAGATTTTGACGTCGGATTTTGATGATTCTTGTTCGAGTGAGTTCATGAGTGAATGGGTTTTCTAAATTAGTAACTTTCACCCGATTCTGAGACATGGGCCCCGGGGACTCTTTGGGCAATTTTCCTAAATTCGCGTATTAGCTTCGATCTAATTAGCTAAATTGATTTCTTAAAGTGATATTTACATTATGCAATTGAATTGATCAGATTTGGGCCATTCGAATTCGGGTACTCGTGGCAAGAGCGTGGTTTCGAGTTGAGCAGAGCAGTCGAGGTAAGTGGATTGCCTAACTCTGTGTTGGGGACTTTCCCTTAGGTTGTTTTAATGTAATTTTTGTGTGGGCGCCGTGTACGTGAAGTGACGAGTACGTACACAGGCCATTTCTGTAAAAATCCCACTTTTTCTTCCAAAATTATACAGTGCCTTGTACTTCTATTACATCATTTCTATGTGTTTAATTGTTCATCTTAGATTAGGGAATCATGCCTATTGTTTTCTTATGGAATTGCTTAATTGACACCCTATGTGCCATGTTTAGCTAGTTTTCCCTGCTTTTCTTACCTGTATCTTGGTGTGCTGTTAGAATTTGTGTTTATTTGGTATTTACATCGTGCTGCATATTTAAATTTGGGACTACGGACGCATTCTGGGAGATCCTTCCTGTATTTCATATTTAAATTGGGGACTACGTACGTAGTTTGGGAGATCCCCCATGTACTTCATGATTATGATTGGAAATACGGGACGGTATCCCGGGAATTTCCACTGTGAGGTACGTTGTGCAGAGCCGAGAGCTCCATTTTTGTGGTTTAATTCAGATTATTCATTTGACTTGCTTACTTTATAACTTATTTCCTTTATGCACTATTTAAACTATTTTAAATTTATAAAAATCCAGTAGAGCCTTAACCTGACCTCGTCACAACTTGACTGGGATTAGGCTTGGCACTTACTGTGTACCGAATGTGGAATACTCACGCCCTTTCCTGCACATGTTTTTCGTGTGCAGATCCAGGTTCCAGCTTTCAGCCCCGTGGCTAGTGATCGGCTTAGCTGCCTGAGGAGGCCGTAAGGTAATTCTACCACGTCCGCAGAATCCTCTGAGTAACCTTCCACTCCAGTAGATAGAGACCTTTATGCATTTCTTGTTCGTTGTATAGAGCTATTATGGTATAGATCTTGTGACTTATAAGTGACATTCCGGTTTTTGGGAGTTTTGGCTTGTATATGCCGAGTGGCTATATTTTACTTAATAGATTTACCTTACTCTGTCTTTACTTATTGTTTTGTGTTTTAATATCTTCCGCAAAATTTAGGCTTACCTAGTCGTAGAGACAAGGTGTCGTCATGATACCTTTCAGAGGGTAAATCGAGTCGTGACATGAAGTATTGTAGAACATGGGAATAAGTTGAAAGCAACGGGGTTGATTTATATGAGCTGTGAAGTTTAACATTGTGGATTATCAGACGTTGTGACCTTGGACTTCGTGCCGAGTGGGGGAGTCCACTATCAAGGAATAGATTGCGGGGTCATGTGTTATATCAGTTTTTGCCTAGAATGTATAAGGTCTGCGAATTTGCAAGAGATAAAGCTGGGACTTGTGGTATGTCCACCTCCTTAATAACCATATACCTCACTACCAAAGGAGTTATATAACCAACTTTAAATCTACAGAAGGTCTACTCAACGTGAAAGTCACGGTTGCGAATATTGGGGTGCTCTAGAGGTAGTACAATGGTTGACGAGCTTCTAGACTATATGGTTCGTGCCAAGATTTATCTTTATAGAGTTCTACTTTTGGGATCATTGTGCATCAATAGGGATAAGAGTTACCCCAAAGAATACCGAAGAGTATATGAATAAATGGGGTAGCTCAGCAGTGTTAAGTCAACATAGTAAAAGAAGAAATTGTCCGCCGGTATTTGTGGCAAGCCTACGAAGAGGACGACCAACCAATGCAACACCAACTACTTGGATTAGTTCTCATAAATGCTGTTGATAGAATTTGTTTCTCAGACTCTCCATAATGCGTGGCGCGTAGGGTTTGGATGTTTGCGTCAGGTCCCCATGACGGTGTCAAAATATACCATCAGGTTCGATAAGTTAGCCCGTCATACTCCTACTTGGATTCATATATCCAGAGAGCAAGTCCACAGACTCATTAAAGGACTCAATTATGATCGTAAAATTTTGTACGACTCAGGGCAGGTGACACTTTATTTCGGCTAGTATTAGAATTTGTCCTAGACTTGGGAGATTCATATTTCATCAGGGCACTCATGCTACATGACCCATTGCAGTTACAACTCAACTTACGTGTCGAAGGTGAAGGTCAGACTTCTAGAGGTGGAGACCCAACCTGTTGATGTATTTTCTATGTTATGGCTGAGGTCGCTACACCAGATGGTGTCATTACAAGTACAATCTTTAGTTATTATAAAGTGACAATTTCTTTAACTTTATTCAATTATGAGTAGCTAGGAAAGTCCTTCTAATATGCTCCACTATTGGGTGAGCTTCGTAACTCTGAAATCTACTTATGTGAATACTTGTATTGAGAAATTCTATGGAGATAGTTATGTCTATCATTACGTGTTGTAATTTTGTTTAACGGAAAATAATTTAGAAAAGAGGGAATGTTTCAAGTTGCAGGATGTGCATATTACTTGTGATTCAGAACTAAGGGTGAGATCCTCGCATTTTAATATGATTTGATATGTTTAAATCGGGCTACGAGCCGCGGTGGAAGTTATATAAGGACGGGATCCTTGTGATGAAAATTCTTGTGTTTAAATTCTCCCTTGTGAAATTAAAATTTTTAATATAGTACTAATAAGGAGTCATGCCTGTTAGGTTTATTTGAATTTTTTTTTA
The DNA here is from genome assembly GCA_005239495.1 of Nicotiana undulata. Lineage (NCBI taxonomy): Eukaryota > Viridiplantae > Streptophyta > Magnoliopsida > Solanales > Solanaceae > Nicotiana > Nicotiana undulata. The sequence goes on along the minus strand of ML244840.1, from coordinate 47,304 downwards.
TAAAAATTATCTGTGCATAATTTGCCAAATTCATGCTATAATTATTGAGCATTAACCTACAAGGTAGGTGCCCGCCCATGTGACATTAAATGAGACACGTTAATTCGAGTAAATAATTATGAGGTCTTTATGTGTCACATCTCGTTATCAGTATTGTGAAGGGTTGAAAGGGGATTATTGTTACGTGAAGTTATTTGGTGATTCTGTAATTGATTATGAACAACTATTAAGATCATATTGAACCAAAAGGGTGTTCCATTCAAATGGTCGGGCGAGTGTGGATTGAACTTTCAGAAGCTCAAGGCAGCCTTAACTTCACCACCGGTATTGGTGTTACCCCCAGGTTCCTTCACGGTCTATTGTGATGCTTCCAGAGTTGGACTTTGAACAGTATTGATGCAGGATGGAAGGGTGATTGCATATGCATCTCGACAGTTGAAAGTCCATGAAAAGAATTATCATATTCATGACTTAGAATTGGCAGTCATTGTTCATGCACTAAAGATGTGGAGGCACAATCTTTATGGTGTGTAGTGTGAGGTTATCACATACCATCGCAATCTCCAGTACTTGTTCAAGCAAAAGGATCTTAATTTGATACAGAGGAGATGGTTAGAATTATTGAAGGATTATGATGTCACTATATTATATCATACAGGGAAGGCCAATGTGGTGGCCGATGCATTGAGTAGGAAGTCGGTGAGTATGGGCAGCCTTGCATTTATTCCAGTCGGTGAGAGACCACTAGCTTCAGACATTCAGACTTTGGCAAATCAGATCGTGAGATTGGATATTTCTCCTAGCAGTGTTCTAGCTTGTACAGTTTCTCGGTCTTTCTTATTCGAGCGTATCAGAGATCGGCAGGATGATGACCCGCATTTGATGGTCCTTAGGGACACGGTTCGTCACGGTGGTGCCAAGAAGGTTACAGTTGGAGATGACGGTGTTTTGAAGATGCAGGGTCGTATATGTGTGCCTAATGTTGATGGCCTTCGTGAGTTGATCCTTGAGGAGGCTCACAGTTTTAAGTATTCTATTCACCGGGGTGCAGCCAAAATGTACTAGGACTTGCGGCAGCACTATTGGTGGAGAAGGATGAAAAAGGATATTGTTGCTTATGTGGCTCATTGTTTAAATTTCCAACAGGTGAACTATGAGTATCAGAGATGTCACGACCCGAATTAACCCTCCGAACGGGCTCGTGACGGCACCTAGTCCCTATGACTAGGTAAGCCTAAAATATGCGGAAAAATAAGACAACACATAAATAAACAGTAAAGATGTAGCAATAACTATAAAACATAAGCCGCTCGGCATTTACAACTTTCACTCTCCAAAAACCCGTAATATCACCAAGTCACAAGCTTTATACAACTATAGCTCTATACAACGGAATAAGGAAATTGTGTATATGTCTATCTCCTTTGCCTATAGTAGAGTAGATGGGGACACGTGAGATTCTGCGGACGCGGCAGAATTCCCTCGCGGTCTCCTGAGCAAGTGTTGTAGTACTCCTAGCCAAAGCGCTGCGTACCGGTACCTGGATCTGCACATGGGGAAAACATGCGCAGCAAAGGGCATGAGTACTCCACATTCGGTACTCCGTAAGTGCCAAGCCTAACCCCAGTCAAGTAGTGACGAGATCAGGTTAAGGCTCTACTGAGTTTGAAAATAAGACAGTTATAAGTTTGAGCAATGACATATAAATAGCTAAAATAAGCAAAGTTTAAAGGAAAACTAGAAGAAATAATAAAGAAAAGCCCTCGGCTCAACACAACATATATCTCAATCAGCAAATATGCAATGCAGTACAAGGGGAAAGCTCCCGGATCTCAGTCCGTAGTCCCAATTTAAATATGCTATGCAGTACAAGGGGAAAGCTCCCCGATCTCAGTTCGTAGTCCTAATTTAAATATGCAGTGCAGTACAGGGAGAAAGCTGCCGGATCTCGGTCTGTAGTCCCAATTTAAATATGAGATGCAGAATGCTATCGGATACGGCGTAATTATACAATTCAAGATAAAAATAGGCAAGAATAAGGTAAAACTATCTAAGCGTGGAGCAACTAGTAGCAAATACGGGGAAGTCAATGAAAACAGGTAGGCATGCTCATTCTTATGCTAATTAATCAGTTATAACATGAAGCAGTAATATAGAAATGAAATGAGTTATGACATGGGAGACAAAACAGGAATTTAGAAACCATGACCCGTGTACGCACTCGTCACCTCACGTACACGGCGTCCACATAGTAAAATCAATATAAAAATGCCTAAGGAAAATCCCAACACAGAGTTAGGCAAGCCACTTACCTTGACTGCGCTAATCAAATCAATACCACGCTCTTGCCATGAGTATCCGACTCCGGGTGGCCTAAATCTATTCAATTCGATTGTATAATGTAAATATCACTTCAGGGGAACAAAATAGCTAATTTATTTGAAGCTAATACGCGAAATTAGGAAATTCGCCCAAAAGGTCCCCTGGGCCCACGTCTCGGAATCGGGTAAAAATTATATTTTCCGGACACTCGTTTACTCACGAGTCTAATAATATAAGAATCCCTCAAATCGGAGGTCAGCCACCCTATCAAAACTCAATAATTTGGTCTATGAAGTTTATCCCATTTTTCCCTCTCTCTACCCAAGATTTTCGAAATTAGAGGTGGAAATTAAGATTAGAATCATGGAAATTGATCTATAATGGTTAGAGATTACTTACCCAAGTTACCCAGGTGAAAATGCCTCCAAAACTCACCTCTCCCTAGCTCTCAAAAATCAAAAATGGTAAAAATAACATAAACCCTAGGAATTAGACTTTTAAAAGACTGCCCAGTCATTTCTACTATGCGATCGCGTATAACGAGCCGCGATCGCGGAGGGTAAACTTACACGCGCCAGAAATCCTTCATCGCGTTCGCACCTAAAGGTCTGTGATCTCGGATCCCCTTCCCTCAAAGCTATACGATCGCGTATGGTGTTCTGCGATCGCGGAGAACAAACGTTGGCCCTTTCCTCCAACCTAATATCTACTATGCGATCGCGCCTTATGCTATGCGATGGCGGATACCAATATTCCCATGCACTGCGATCGCGGTTATCATTGTGCGATCGCGAAGAACAAATCACAGGCCTCCCATATATACCTTATGCGATCGCGGAGAACAAAACACTGCTGGTGAAAAACCAGCAAAACCAGCTAAGTCAATAAGGCCAAAATGCCCGTTTGAACACCCGAAACACATCCGAGGCCCTCGGGACCTCAACCAATGTAACCAACTGGCCCTAATACCTCATTCAAACTTGTTCGATCCTTAAAAACACGTCTCATAACATCAAAATCATCAAATATGCATAGATTCAAGCCTAAAAACTTATGAAATTTCTAGAATTCACATCCGATGCCGAAGCACGTCTAAACTCATCCGAATGACCTCAAAATTTTCAAACAGTTCATAAATGACATTACGGACCTGTTGTCACTTTCAAAGTTCCATTCCGAGTCCGATATCAAAATGTCACATATTGGCTGAAATCGCCGAAATTCCAACTTTAGCCAATTCAAGCCTAAATCTACAACCGACCTTGAAACATATTCTGAACATGCTCCTAACCTCGAAATCACCCAAAGGAGCTAACAGAGTCAACAAAATTCAATTCCGGATCCGTCTTCACACAGTTCTAGCTACGGCCTGATTTCAAAAGCATAAATCCACATTTAAGGACTAAGTGTCCAAAATCACTCCGGATTTCACCACTCAACATTCCGACAAGTTTCAATAACATAAATAGACATAGGAGAAGCATTTATTAGGGGATCATGGTGCTAACTCTCAAAACGACCGATCGGGTCGTTACAAGAGACCCCGTGGGTTACTTCGGCAGATAGAGATTCCTGAGTGGAAGTGGGAGCGTATCACTATGGACTTCATTGTTGGACTCCCACAGACTCATAGGAAATTCGATGCAGTTTGGGTTATTGTGGATAGGCTGACTAAATCGGCACATTTCATTCTAGTGGCAAGTACGTATACTTCAGAGCGGTTGGCAGAGATATATATTCGAGAGATTGTTCGCCTTCACGGTGTGCCTGAGTCTATCATTTCTGATCATGGGTACGCAATTTACTTTGCACTTTTGGAGGGTAGTTCAGCGCGAGTTAGGTACACTGGTTGAGTTGAGCACAACACTCCATCCTCAGACGGACGGGCAATCCGAGCGTACTATTCAGATCTTGGAGGATATGCTCTGCGCTTGTGTTATTGACTTTAGAGGTTCTTGGAATCGATTCTTGCCGTTAGCAGAGTTTGCCTATAATAATAGCTACCAGTCGGGCATTCAGATGGCTCCCTATGAGGCATTATATGGTAGCGGTGTATATCGCTAGTTGGATGGTTTGAGCCGGGAGAGGCTTGGTTATTGGATAGAGACTTAGTTCAAGAGGCCTTAGATAAGGTCAAGATTATCCAGGATCGACTCTGTGCAACTCAGTCTAGGAAAAAGCGTTATGCCGATCATAAGGTTCGAGATGTGGCATTCATGGTTGGAGAGAGAGTATTACTTTGGGTATCGCCCATGAAGGGTGTTATGAGATTTGGGAAGAAGGGTAAGTTCAACCCTAGGTACATTGGGCCATTTGAGATTATTGATAGAATGGGGGAGTTAGCTTATAGACTTGCGTTGCCTCCAAGTTTATCCTCAGTTCATCTGGTATTCCATGTGTCTATGCTCCAGAAATATCATAGTGACCCGTCCCACGTGTTAGATTTAAGTTATGTCTAATTGGACAAGGATTTGACTTATGAGGAAGAATCAGTGGCCATTTTAGACCGGCAAGTTCGGAAATTGAGGTCAAAGAGGTATCCTTCAGTTCGAGTGTAGTGGAAAGGTCAACCCGTCGAGGCAGCTACTTGGGAGTCCGAGTCGGACATGCAGAGTAGATATCCTCACTTTTTTGCCTATTTAGGTAATTTTCTATGTTCGTTTGAGGACGAACGTTTGTTTTAGAGGTGGAGATTGTGTGAACTAAAGGATCATTTTATGAATTAAGACCCAATTCTAGGCTTTTTAGCCATAAAAAGACTAATTTTAATCACCTCGATTTGCATGCGCAATTCGGGCGTGAAACCGGAAAGCTTTTATGTGAAAATATGACAAATAGTAATTTCTAGAGTTAAAATTTGGTTTTACTTGACTTTGGTCAACATTTTTAGTAAACGAACCCGGATTTGTGTTCCGACAATCTCGAGAAGTCCGCAGTAAAATATGGGACTTGAGCGCATGCACGGAATTGAATTCCGAGGTCCTTATCCTTGGAAAACAACTTTTGAAGAAAATTGTTCTGCTGGTTATTATAAGAAATAAAGAAATGAAATAATATGCGAAATTGTTGGTATCGAGCCCGTATTTTGGTTTTGGAGCCTGGAACAAGTTTGTTATGATATTTAAGTCCTATCTTTGAAATTTGATGAGAATCGGAGTTGATTTGACGTGATTTGGACGTCCGGTTGAAAAGTTAGAAAATTTGAGTATTCTAGAAAAAATCTTGAGTTTTGAGGTTAAATTTGTAGTTTTTGATGTTATTTTGATGATTTGATCGCACGAGCAAGTCCGTATGATGTTTCTAGACTTGCATGCATGTTTTGTTTGGAGCCCCGCGGGCTCAAGTGAGTTTCGGGTACGCTACAGAGTGTTTAGACTTAAAAACATTTCATCACAAGTGATATCTGGTGTGGTAGGGTTCGCAAATGCGAGATACGCAGCCAGTTAAATTAGATTTTAGATGGGGTTTCACTTCTTTATCAGTTCTCTCAAACCCTAAACCTCCATATGCGATTTTCCAAAGACTCAAACATCTCCAAATCATTGGTAAGTGATCTCTAACTAATTCCTTTCATTCCTTAACAACTTTTAACAAGATTTCAACCAAAAATCTAGAGTTTGCATGCTAAAAATTGGGGTTTTGGGGTAGAACTTAGGAATTTCAATTTGTGGATTTAGACCTCGAATTGAGGTCGGATTCCAAAACCAATTGTAAATCCGAGCTTGAGGGAGATTGGGTAAACGGGTTTTGGTCCAAACCTCGAGTTTACACCAAGCGGGCCCGTGGTCGATTTTTGTATTTTGATAAGAAAACAAAGGAAAGCCATAGTTTTTCATTAAAGATGATTCCTTTAGGCAATAGTTGATGGTATTGAACCAATTATGCCTAGATTTGAGCGGGTTAGAGGCAAATTCAAAAGGAAAAGATGTGCTAGAGTAGTGAATTGCTTGTGAATTCGATGTAAGTGCTAAGTTTAATCTTGACTTGAGGGAATAGGATTCCCCAACTTAAATGTTGTGTGAATTTTCATGTGTGTGGTGTATGAGGTGACAAGTATCTATTCACCACCAATTTAGTTGTTGAACATGATCCCTTTCCCCGTCTCCAATTTATTTGATTCATGGCTTAGTTGTATTATGCTCATTGATGCCTCCATGACTACTTGGTTTCGTTAACTTGTTGTTAAATATGGTTGCAAGTATTTTAGAAGTGTTTGTTGTTCCCTTGGTTTCATTGTGATAAATAAAAAGGGGATTGAGCTGGTTGACAGTATTTTATAATGTAGACTACTCTGGTTGATTTTACTGTGAAATGATAATTGATGAAGTTTATGAGATGTACAACTCTCTGTTTATAATTGTTAAGACAAGAATTTTGTGAAAGGCTTTGGCATGAATTGTAAAAAAATTCATAAATCAAGTGAGATGATATGTTTGGTGGGAGCGGGTTGCACGCCGCAACAAGGAGTAATAAGGGTGGACAAGTGGGATCGGATTGCACGCCGCAACATGATCAATAAGGGTGATATACATAGGGAGGAGCAATAAGGGTGGACAGGTGGGAGCGGGTTGCGCGCCGCAACAAGGAGCAATAAAGGAGGACACTTATGTTTTTACTGATATTTAAACTCAAGGATTTAAAAAACTTACTGTTTTACTTTACTATTTTTCATATTATGAAATTTACGGTTATTTTAAAAGTGAATCTAGAAATTTAGAAAATTTATGTGAGAATTGGTTATAGCTGAGACCTGGAAAAGGTGGCTTAGTTATTTCATTCATTGTTACAGTGTATAGACACTGTTTTTATTTCTTTCAAAACATATACATATTTCCTGCAGCCCAATTATTTGTAGTATTCTGTAGTAGTTCGTGAATCGTGACACCAAACCCTGGGTAGTTTTATAGTTAGTATTAGCTCGTGGTTCGTCTATCATTGCAAATATTATTTATGATATCAGTTGTTGGAAAGTATTAGATTTCGTGTTTATTTTAAATTGGTTATTCATGTTTAGACAGATTGTTAAGAGAAAATGGTTAATTAAGTTCTAACATTGGCTTGCCTAGCAAGTGTGGTGTTAGGCGCCGTCACGATCTCGTGGGTTGGGAATTTGGGTCGTGACAATTGGTTTGTTTGAGGTAAGTAACTCTTCTAAACTTAGTGCTGAGGGTATGAAACCCCGAAATACGTGTTATGTGATTGGTATTGAGGTGACACACATGCTAGGTGACAGGCGTGTGGGCGTGCACCATGTGAATTGGGACTCTGTTGCTTCTATGGCACTATTTAGTGGTCCTACTTTGCTGATATCCGTGTTTCCACCATGTGATAAAGTAGCTGCCAATCATGCTAGATATCATGTTTAGGCATTATGTTGATACTGTTTTGACCCATAGTGGTCGTTTCTTACTGTCATCTCACTGATTTCATTGATATTTCGTACTCAATCATAACCATGCATTCATACCATAACTCAGTCTCAGATATTATTTGTCAATACATCATATCATTGTTGTCGGGCTAGTTTCATGACATTGTGAGCCAGTGAGTGAAACTAGAGAGATTGATGACTGAGTGAGGCCGAGGGTCTAAGTGAGAATGACATTTTGGGATCGGGCTGCACGCCGCAGCATATTATATTGATTATATTTTATGGGATCAGGCTGCAAGTCACACCATATTATATTTATTACACTTTATGGGATCGGGTTGTACGTCACAGCGATATATTGATTATATTTTATGGATAGGGCTCTACACCGCAATGATATATTGATTATAATTTATGGGATCAGGCTGCACGCTGCACCGATATAGCGCTTGGGATGAAGGAGCCCCTCCGGAGTCTGCATACCCCTAGTAAGCGTAGTCAACTATATATATATATATGGGGGGGGAGGGATCGGGCTGCACGCCGCAGCGGTTATTGTACAACGTTGAGTGATTAAGTGTGTTGAGCATTGAGCATAGTGAGAGAGAATGTGAGACAGTGAGATTGAGTACTCTAAGAGTGTGTGTCACGACCCAATTCTCCCTCTGACTGGGTCTCGTGACGGCACCTAGTCTAGACGACTAGATAAGCCTATTCCTTACGCAAAATTAAGATAAAACAAGTAAAATAGAAGTAAGTGATATAAATCATAATAAAGTCGATACCGCTCGGCAATAACAGTTTACTTTACCCAGAACCCGGAATATCACAATACATCACAAGATAACTCTACGGCTCAATATGTACATCTGGAAAAGAAAAGACCGTATAGTTTCATCTACAAGTTCTACTACATCAAGATAAGAAGGGGACTCGGAGATCTGCGGATGTTGCAGATTATACCTGGAGTCTCCTGATACTGCTGTTGCTGGCTAGCTGAGATACCGCATACTAGGACCTGGGTCTGCACATGGGGAAAACATGCGCAGAAGGGCGTGAGTACTCCACATTCGGTACTCAGTAAGTGCCAAGCCTAACCCCCGTCAAGTAGTGACGAGGTCAGGTAGAGGACCTACTAAGATTTGCAAAATGACAGATATAGTAAGCAAGTAAATAAAACAGGTGATAATCAACAAAAATGATGAGTAAAGACTAGCAAGAACAGTATAACTAAATGCTCAGATCAACATAGTATATATAAAGCTCTGTAAGAAAGTAAAGGTGCAATGCAATGCAATATGAGGGAAAGGCTCAGGTCTCCGCCCGCAATCCCTAAGTATGCAATGCAGAATAAGGGAAAGGCTCAGGCCTCTGCCCGCAATCCCTATGTATGCAATGCAGTATGAGGGAAAGGCTCAGGTCTATGCCCGCAATCCCTGTATGCAATGCAGTATGAGGGAAAGGCTCAGGTCAATGCCCGCAATCCCTGTATGCAATGCAGTATGAGGGAAAGGCCTAGGTCTACACCCGCAATCCCTGTATGCAATGCAGTATGAGGGAAAGGCCAGGTCTATGCCCGCAATCCCCGTATATATATATACGCAATATAACGTAAAATCTCAAAATAGCGTAGTTTAAAGGTTTTAGGAAAAAGAACCAGTTGGAAATCTCGGAGTAAAATCCTTAAATCAGTTTCAAATAATAGTAACGATTGGAAAATCAGCTAGAAATTAATTTACCAGGATAAAATCTTAAGTTATTATGCAGTTCAAACCGATAACAGTAATAATAGAGTTGAAAATGAGGTATTGTGTAGAAAAAAATATGGAATTTCAATGAAAATATCCCGTGCACGCGCTCGTCACCTCACGTACACGGGGTTTTATAGCAAAACTAGTTAAAAATGCCTAAGGGAGATTCCCCAACACAGAGTTAGGCAAGCCACTTACCTCAACTGTGCAAATCAACCGCTAATCACTCTCTTGCCACGAGTATCCAACTTCGGGTGGCCCAAATCTATTCAATTTGATGGTATAATGTAAATATAAATTCAAGAAATCAAAGTAACTAATAAATTCGGAGCTAATACGCAAGTTTAAAAAATTGACCAAAACGCCCTTCGGGCACTTGTCTCGGAATCAGGTAAACTTTATATTTCCCGGACACCCATTCACTCACGAACTCACTCGAACCAGAATCATCGAACTCCGATGTCATAAACCCCCTAAATCCTCAGATTTTCGGTTGGGGAAGTTTCATCAAGTTTCCATGGCTTTTCCCCCATTTTTGCTAATTAAGCTAAGGAAAATAACGGGGATTAATGGTCTAACAAGGAATTAGGATTAGAAAATGTTACCTATGATCCTTCTCTTCAAAACCCACTGAAAATCGCCAATTTCCGAGCTCTCAAACGATTTTAGACTTATCAATTTCAAACCCTCGGATTTAGAATAAACACACAGCAATTTTCGCACCTGCGGAAAAGGCATTGCAGGTGCGGGTTTCACTTAAGCTGGACAGAGGTCGCACCTGCGGAAATCCAATCGCACCTGCGGAGACTGGGAAGGCCTGGCCCAACCTCGCACCTGCGGCTAGGGGGCCGCTCCTGCGAGCTCGCACCTGCGGGAATTCCATCGCAGGTGCGGAACACCAGAAGAATATCTGGTTCAGTTGAGTTTCAAGTCCAAAATTCCTCCGTTAAGCATCAGGAACAACCCCGAGGCCCTCGGTACCTCAACCAAAACCACCAAGTGACCCCAATACCTCATCCAAACTTAGTCGAGCCTTAAAAACACGTCCCATTACATCAATATACCCAAAAATGCATAGATTCGAGCCTAAGAACTCAGGAATTTTCAAGAATTCACCTCCGACGCCGAACCACGTCTAAACTCGTCCGAATGACCTCAAATTTTGCACACAGGTCATAAATGACATTCTGGACCTGCTGTCACTTTTGAAATTCCATTCCGAGTCCGATATCAAAATCTCACCTATCGGCCGAAATCGCCGAAATTCTAACTTTCGCCAATTCAAGCCTAAATCTACGTCTGGCCTTAAAAACACATTCCGAACATGCTCCCAACCCCGAAATCACTCAACGAAGCTAACATAGTCGACAGATTTCCATTCCGGATCCGTCTTCACACAGCTCCCTCTCCAATCTAAATTCTAAGGTCAAAGCTCACCTTAAAGGACTATATGTCAAAAAACACTCCAATTTTAATCACTCGATGCTCCGACTCGATCCATTAACATAATAAGACTTGGGAGAAGCAGTTATTAGGGGGGTTCGGGGCTCTAACTCTCAAAACGACCGACCAGGTCATTAAATTCTCCCCCTCTTAAGAAAATCATTCGTCCTCGAACGAGTAGAGAAACATACCTGAAGCTGTGAATAGATGAGGGTACAGGCTCCGCATGTCCTGCTTGGTCTCCCAAGTCGCCTCCTCGACCGGATGACCTCTCCACTGCACCTTGACTAAAGCAATATCCTTCGATCTGAGCTTTCTAACTTGCCTGTCCAAAATGGCCACATACTCCTCAACATATGATAGATCCTTGTCCAACTGAACTGAGCTAAAATCCAAAACATGTGTTGGGTCATCGTGATACTTCCGGAGCATGGACACGTGGAATACCGGAGGAACACCTGCTAGGTTGGGAGGCAATGCCAACTTATAAGCAACCTCCCCAACTGGTCGTAGTACCTCAAAAGGGCCAATGAACCTCGGACTCATCTTACCCTACTTCCCAAATCTCATGACGCCCTTCATCGGCGACACCCGAAGCAAAACCCGATCACCAGCCATGAATGAAAAATCACGAACTCTCCGGTCTGCATAACTCTTCTGCCTGGACTGGGCTGTACGAAGTCTATCCTGAATCACCTTCACCTTGGCCAAGGCATGTTGAACCAAATTTGTACCCAACAATCGGGCCTCGCCCGGCTCGAACCATCCAACTGGAGACCTACACCGCCTACCATATAAAGCCTCAAACGGCTCCATCTGAATGTTGGACTGATAGTTGTTATTATAAGCAAACTCTGCAAGGGGAAAGTACTGATCCCATGATCCTCCAAAATCCATCACACAAGCACGGAGCATATCCTCCAAAATCTGAATAGTGCGCTCGGACTGTCCGTCCGTCTGGGGGTGGAATGTTGTACTGAGATCAATCTGGGTACCCAGCTCACTATGCAAGGCTCTCCAGAAGTGCGAGGTGAACTGAGGACCTCGATCTGAAATAATAGATTCCGGCACACCATGCAACCGGACTATCTCCCGCATGTAGATCTGAGCCAACCTCTCCAAGGAATACGTAGTCAACACCGGAATGAAATGGGCTGACTTGGTCAGCCAGTCCACAATCACCCAAATGACATCATACTTTATCAAAGTCCGAGGAAGTCCAACCAAAAAATCCATGGTAATCCTCTCCCACTTCCACTCTGGAAGCTTCATCTGCTGAAGTAATCCTCCCGGCCTCTGATGCTCACACTTGACCTGCTGACAATTGAGGCATCTGGCTACAAACTCCACTATATCCTTTTTCATCCTCCGCCACCAGTAGTGTTGTCTCAGATCTTGGTACATCTTTGCGGTACCGGGATGAATGAAGTACCGCGAGCTATGGGCCTCTTCAAGGATCAACCTCCGCAGTCTATCTACGTCAGGTACAAAAATATGGCCTTGCAGTCTCAACACACCATCATCATCTATGGTCATATCTCTAACACCATCCCGCTGAACTATATCCCGAAGAGCTCGAAGGTCGGGATCATCATACTGGCACTCTCGAATGCGGTCATAAATAGAAGATAGAGCAACAACACAAGCGAAAACCCGGTGAGGCTCAGAAAGTTCCAGCCTCACGAACTGGCTGGCTAAGGACTGAACATCCAAAGCTAACGGCCTCTCAGCTGCATGAAGATATGCCAAACTACCCAAACTCTTCGCCCGACGACTCAGGGCATCGGCCACCACATTGGCCTTCCCCGGGTGGTATAATATGGTGATGTCATAATCCTTGAGTAACTCCAACCACTTACGCTGACGCAAATTGAGATCCTTCTGCTTGAATATGTGCTGCAAACTTATATCTCACAGGGAACACCGTATATATAATGACGCCATATATTCATGGCGTGAATAATCGTTGCCAACTCAAGATCATGAACAGGGTAATTTTTCTCATGTACTTTCAACTGTCTAGACGCGTAGGCAATCACCCTACCTTCCTGCATCAACACCGCTCCTAAGCCAATCCTCGAAGCATCAAAATAGACTGTATAGGACCCCGAACCGGTAGGTAGTACTAACACTGGAGTTGTAGTCAGGGATTTCTTGAGCTTTTGAAAGCTCTCCTCACATTCCTCAGTCCAAATAAAAGGTGCGCCCTTCTGGGTCAATCTAGCCATGGGTGCTGAAATGGATGAAAACCCTCCACGAAACGGCGATAATACCTGGCCAAACCAAGGAAACTACGAATCTAAGTAGCTGAAGACGGTCTGGGCTAACTCTGCACTGCCTCTACCTTCTTCGGATCTACCTTGATCCCATCCGAAGATACCACATGGCCTAAGAATGCCACAGAGTCAAGCCAAAATTCACACTTAGAGAATTTGGCATACATCTTCTTCTCTCTCAAGATCTGAAGCACGGTCCTCAAGTGCTGCTCATGGTCCTCCCGTGACCGAGAATATACCAGAATGTCATCAATGAATACAATGACGAAAGGATCAAGATGAGGCCGAAATACGCTGTGCATCAGGTGCATGAAAGCTGCTGGGGCATTGGTCAGCCCGAATGACATAAAAAGGAACTCGTAGTGACCATATCTAGTCCTGAAAGAAGTCTTTGGGATGTACGACTCCCGAATCTTCAACTGATGATAACCCGAACGAAGATCAATCTTGGAGAATACCCTTGCACCCTGGAGCTGATCAAACAAGTCATCAATGCGGGGCAAGGGGTACCTATTCTTCACTGTCACCTTATTCAACTGTCTGTAGTCAATACACATCTGCATCGTCCCATCCTTCTTTTTCACAAATAGCATTGGGGCACCCCAAGGTGATACACTAGGCCTGATGAACCCCTTATCAAGCAATTCCTGTAACTGTTCATTCAACTCCTTCAACTCAGGAGGAGCCATGCGATAGGGAGGAATGCAAATAGGTTGAGTGTTAAGCAATAAATCAATGCTAAAGTCAATGTCTCTGTCGGGCGGCATATCCGGAAGGTCAGCTGGAAAAACATCGAGATAATCCCTCACAACTGGGACTGAATCAACTATAGAGGTGTCGGTACTAACATCTCTCACATAGGTCAAATAAGCATCACACCCCTTTGCAACCATCCGATGAGCCTTAAGAAAAGAAATGACTCGACGAGGAGTATACTCTAGTGAACCCCTCCACTCTATCCTCGGAAATCCTGGCTTAGCAAGCATCACGGTTTTGGCATGACAATCAAGAATAGCATAGTGGGGCGACAACCAGTCCATGCCCAAAATAACATCGAAATCTACCATACTGAGTAATAATAAATCAGCCCTGGTCTCAAAACCACTGATACAAATCAAACACGACCGATATATGCGGTCCACAACAAGATAATCTCCCACAGTAGTAGTAACATATACGGGGGAACTCAAAGAATCCCGAGATATCCCCAAATGAGAGGCGAAATAAGATGATACATATGAATATGTGGAACCTGGATAAAATAATACCAATGCATCCCTATGACAAACGGGGACAATACCTGTGATGACTGAATCTGAAGCAATGGCCTTGGATAAAGCTGGAAGGGCATAGTATCTGGCCTAACCCCCTCTCTAGGACGACCTCGTCCTCCCCAACCTCCACCTCGAGCTGCCAGAGATGGTGGGGTAGCAGTTGGGGCTGGAAGTATGGCTGGGGGACCTGGTGGCAGACGTGGAACCTGATAAGTCTCTAGTGGTGCACCCCTCCTAACTCTAGGGCAATCCTTGATCACATGACGAAGGTCACCACATCGAAAACAACCCCTCTAAGGGCGTGACTGCTGCTGCTGACTCTGAACTGGCCTGCTGGACTAGCCGGTGATAGCACCTCGAGTAGGAGGCGCCTGAGATACTGGTGGTGCATAATAAGGCTCCCGAGGTCTAGGAGGTGCTGGAACACCACTGGCTGCTGGAAGAGCTGAATGTACCGGGCGACTCACAAAACCCCTACGTTGCTGGTGCACGAGCTCCCGAGAAATGACCCGTCTCTCGAGACCTCTTGGACTCTCTCTCCTCTCTGTCCCGGGTCAACATACCCTCAATCCTCCTAGCAATGCTCACGGCCTGCTGGTACGTGATATCAATCTCCAACTCTCTGGCCATACTGGTACGAATGCTAGGATGGAGTCCCTCAATAAAACGGCGAACTCTCTCTCTGACAGTAGATACCAAAGCTGATGCATGTCGTGCCAAGTCACTGAACCGGACTGCATACTCTTACACGGTCATAGTACCCTGGCGTAGCTGCTCAAACTCCACACGCCAAGCATCCCTGAGACTCTGAGAGACAAACTCCAGCAAGAACATATCAGAAAACTAAGCCCAAGTAAGTGAGACTGCCTCGTCCGGACTACTAAGCTCAAATGCACGCCACCACTGATAGGCTTCTCCTCTCAGCTGAAAAGCAGTGAATGAGACCCCACTCGTCTCCACGATACCTATAGTGGGGAGAATGGGATGACACTCCTCAAGAAAACCCAGAGCGTCATCTGAATCTAAGCCGTTGAACTCAGGTGGGTGGTACTTCTTGTACCTCTCAAGACGGAGCTGCTCAGACTCCGATGCGGCTGCCCTAGCCTCAGGCTGAACTAGAGCTTCTAGAGGCATAGGAATATACTCTGGGACTTTCCCCATGTGAACCCTCTGCTCAGGAGTACGGGCTGCGGGAGTCTATGTTCCTCCCCCGGCCTGTGATGTAGCTGGGGCTATCGGGAGTAGTCCCGCTTGAGACAGAGTACTGAAAGCACTCATAAACCGGGCCAAGGTCTCCTGGAGGGCTGGAGTGATAGTAGGGACCTCCGGTACCCCTCCATCTAAAGTTGCTGGGGGATCCTCCGCCACTGCTCTAGCCGGTGCTTGGGTTGTACCGCGTGCTCGTCCCTGCCCCGACCCCTGCCTCTAGTGGCTCTGGCTGGGGGCTCGGGTGCCTGATCATCGGTACGTCCGGTGCGGGTGCGAACCATTTGTAAGCAAGAATGGAGTAGAGTTTAAGAATTTTGGTAGCAGTAACCAGCACGAGAAGAGATTCCAAGAAGTATGATTTTTCTTAAAAGTTACATAGCCTCCCGAAGATAAGTATGGACGTCTCCGCACCGATCCGCCACTCTAATAAACCGGCTTGTGATGTTGTGACTCCTATGAACCTAGATGCTCTGATACCAACTTGTCACGACCCAATTCTCCCTCCGACTGGGTCTCGTGACGGCACCTAGTCTAGACGACTAGGTAAGCCTATTCCTTACGCAAAATTAAGATAAAATATGTAGAATAGCAGTAAGTGATATAAATAATAATAAAGTCGATGTCGCTCGGCATTAACTTTTTACTTTACCCAGAACCCGGAATATCATAATACATCACAAGCTAACTCTACGGCTCAATATGTACGTCTGGAAAAGAAAAGACCATATAGTTTCATCAACAAGTTCTACTACATCAAGATAAGAAGGGGACTCGGAGATCTGCGGACGTTGCAGATTATACCTCGAGTCTCCTGATACTGCTGCTGCTCACTAGCTGAGATACCGCGTACTAGGACCTGGGTCTGCACATGGGGAAAACATGCGTAAAAGGGCGTGAGTACTCCACATTCGGTATTCGGTAAGTGCCAAGCCTAACCTCAGTCAAGTAGTGACGAGGTCACGTAGAGGCCCTACTAAGATTTGCAAAATGACAGATATAGTAAGCAAGTAAATAAAACAGGTTATAATCAACAAAAATGATGAGTAAAGACTAGCAAGAACAGTATAACTAAATGCTCAGATCAACGCAGTATATATAAAGCTCTGTAAGAAAGTAAAGGTGCAATGCAATGCATTATGAGGGAAAGGCTCAAGTCTCCGCCCGCAATCCCTATGTATGCAATGCAGAATGAGGGAAAGGCTCAGGTCTCTGCCTGCAATCCCAACGTATGCAATGCAAAATGAGGGGAAGGCTCAGGTCTCTGCCCGCAATCCCTATGTATGCAATGCAGTATGAGGGAAAGGCTTAGGTATATGCCCGTAATCCCTGTATGCAATGCAGTATGAGGGAAAGGCCTAGGTCTATGTCTGCAATTCCTGTATGCAATGCAGTATGAGGGAAAGGCCCAGGTCTATGCCCGCAATCCCCATATATATATACGCAATATAAAGTAAAATCTCAAAATAGGGTAGTTTAAGGGTTTTAGGAAAAAGAACCAGTTGGAAATCTCGGAGTAAAATCCTTAAATCAGTTTCAAATAATAGTAACGATTGGAAAATCAGTTAGAAATCAATTTACCAGGATAAAATCTTAAGTCATTATGCAGTTCAAACCGATAATAGTAATAATAGAGTTGAAAATGAGGTATTGTGTAGAAAGAAGTATGGAATTTCAATGAAAATATCCCGTGCACGCGCTCGTCACCTCACGTACATGGGGTTTTATAGAGAAACCAGTTAAAAATGCCTAAGGGAGATTCCCCAACACAGAGTTAGGCAAACTACTTACTTCAACTGTGCAAATCAACCGCTAATCACTCTCTTGCCACGAGTATCCAACTCTGGGTGGCCCAAATCTATTCAATTTGATGGTATAATGTAAATATAAATTCTAGAAATCAAAGTAACTAATAAACTCGGAGCTAATACGCAAGTTTAGAAAATTGACCAAAACACCCCTCAGGCCCACGTCTCGGAATCGGGTAAAATTTATATTTCCTGGACACCCATTCACTCACAAACTCACTTGAACGAGAATCATCGAACTCCGATGTCAAAAACCCCCTAAATCCTCAGATTTTCGGTTGGGGAAGTTTCATCAAGTTTCCATGGCTTTTCCCCCATTTTTGCTAATTAATCTAAGGAAAATAACGGGGATTAATGGTCTAACAAGGAATTAGGATTAGAAAGTGTTACCTATGATCCTTATCTTCAAAACCCACTGAAAATCGCCAATTTCCGACCTCTCCAACGATTTTAGACTTATCAATTTCAAACCCTCGGATTTAGAATAAACGCACAGCAATTTTCACACCTGCGGTCCTTTCAACCGCACCTGCGGAAAAGGCATCACAGGTGCGGGTTTCACTTAAGCTGGACAGAGGTCGCACCTGCGGGCCTTTTGTCGTTGGTATGGCTCCGCACCTGCGGAAATCCAATCGCACCTGCAGAGACTGGGAAGGCCTGGCCCAACCTCACACTTGCGGCTAAGGGGCCGCTCCTGTGAGCTCGCACCTGTGGGAATTCCATCGCAGGTGCGGAACACCAGAAGAAGATCTGGTTCAGCTGAGTTCCAAGTCCAAAATTGTTCCGTTAAGCATCCGGAACAACCCCGAGGCCCCCTGGACCTCAACCATAACCACCAACTGACCCCAATACCTCATCTGAACTTAGTCGAGCCTTAAAAACACATCCCATAATATCAATATACCCAAAAATGCACAGATTCAAGCCTAAGAACTCAGGAATTTTCAAGAATTCACCTCCGATGCCGAACCACATCTAAACTCATCCGAATGACCTCAAATTTTGCACACAGGTCATAAATGACATTCCGCACCTACTTTCGCTTTCGGAATTCCATTCCGAGTCCGATATCAAAATCTCACCTATCGGCCGAAATCGCCAAAATTCTAACTTTCGCCAATTCAAGCCTAAATCTACGTCTGGCCTCCAAAACACATTCCGAACACGCTCCCAACCCCTAAATCACTCAACGGAGCTAACGGAGTCTATGGATTTCCATTTTGGATCCGTCTTCACACAGCTCCCGCTCCGGTCTAATTTCTAAGGTCAAAGCTCACCTTAAAGGACTATATGTCCAAAAACACTCCAATTTTCGTCACTCGACGCTCCGACTCGATCCATTAACATAACAAGACATGGGAGAAGCAGTTATTAGGGGGGTTCGGGGTGCTAACTCTCAAAATGACCGACCAGGTCATTACAGTGTGAGTACATGATTCATCTTTGAGGTACATGGAATTTGCATGCACACATGACCTACAATCATAGAGATGCATTTTTTCCTCGTGCTATACGGTATCACGTCACTCATGGCTTATTATATATATTGATATGTGGGCATAGAGAGGTATTTTGTACTTGTTATCTGGAAAGACAATGAAACATTTTTATTTATTGTGGAAAGGATATTTGGAAAATTACAGTTTTCAAACTTACTCGTTTATTTTGGCATTTTTGGTAAGAGATTTGGGATTTTCACTGAGATACTTGAAAAGCTTGACCATTTGCAGGAACTGTGAACAAGATGAGCATTTTTACTTCTGAGATACCTCTTTTATACTTTTATTTATGTTGTTATGAATTGTTGTGGGATTTTGGTACTGAACCCGACCTTGTGTTAGCTCGTCACTACTTTTAACCTAAGGTTAGGTATGTTACTTACTAAGTACATGTGGTCGGTTGTACTAATATTGCACTTCTGCACCTTACGTGTAGATGTTGGCTGCGGATGTTGCTATGTTCGATGGGAGCTGGATTGAAGATGTACTTGCGTCCCAGATGTAGTTGCGCCTTCTTCGTGCTAGCTCTAGATCTATAAGACTTTGTTATGTACTTTTCAAACAGACGATGTATTATTTCATTTCAACCTTGTAAATTCCATTCTTAGATGTTCATGATTTGTACTACTAGTCCTTAAGAAATGTATAAAATTTAGTAAATTACTATCGTTTAATTGTCTTGTTAATATTATTAGAATTGGATAGTTATTAGTTGGATTACCTAGCGGATTGTGTTAGGTTCCATCACGACTAGTGGATTTGGGGCCGTGACAGTTTCGTATTACCTCACAAGTGCCAGGAAGAGAACTTGAAGAATTATTCTTGATATTGAACTCTAATTGATGTTGAAGATGGAGTACAACTAGCTTAAGAAAATGATTGCAGAGTTAGCAGCTGAACACTATCAGAATTCTGTTATTTGTTTTAAATGTAATGAAAATCATCTATGGATTAATTTTCAAGCAGGTAAGTATTCCTCATATCGTTCAGCTTTTGAACAGTCTCACGTTGTTTCTAGTCCGTAGGTATGAGGATTCATATGGGCACAATCTTAACTCTTATTGGGATGAATACCCTTATTATAACTGGTATGAAAATGAAGTAAGACAACCACTTCAAGAGTAGAATGGTAGTTTAGAAGAGCTTATTTATAAGTTCATGAATAGTGTCGAAGAAAGATTTATTCAAAATCAAGAAGGACTTATACAAAACTTTGAATCCATTAAGAACCTAACAAGGGAAGTGAGTCAAATAGTAAGTATAGTTTAAGGAAGCTCATTGCATTGTGATAGTGAATATATGGAGGAGATACCCTGTGGGAATGAGCCTACCCAAGCGGATGATCATTTACATAGAGAACTTCTCACTCTACAAGAAGACTTTGATTAAATTGAGATGATTAATGATGAGGCTTTGGTTGATTGTGAAGTAATGATAGAAGAGTTCAGACCCTCATCCACCTTTCCACAATTACAATCTTTAGCGGAAGAGAATGAGAAACAAATGATCTTGGACATACCACAAGAATATTCACATGACCTTTCTTCTTTGTTTTCTTATTCTAACATTGATCATGTGAATTTTATTTTTTAGGATTTATAGGAAGATTCATGAGTTTATCCTGTGAAAGAATGCAGGAGTTGAAGATCATTATGAATGAATAATTCACCGCTCAAAAAGAGGCCAAGAAAGAAAGAAAAGAGGGCTGCTTGCAGATATCCTTATAGAACTTTGGCATAATGAGCTCCATAAAGAATCCCAAAGAGCGAAAACGAGGAATGAATTCAGAATTAGAGGTTGAGTTCATAATTTCTCGAGAATGGAAAAAAAATCAGGGGAGTTTCCTTTACCTCATTTTTTTTCTTTGTGTGTAACGGGACATGCCACAATTTAAGGTGTGGAGTTGGGGAATTAAATATGTTATGTATGATTGTGTTTTTGTTTCTGTTAGTATTAGTTGAAAAAATTGGACTTATACCGATGAAGGATTTTCTCGACTGTCTTCTTGAAGGATTAAAGTCGTACAAAAATACAAAAAATTAAAAAAAAATATGATAATCCAAAAATATGTCTTTTATTTTTTAATTTCTTTCTCTAAGGTAGTGTAACAGTTCCCCCTTAGTTTTTCTTTGTGCCGATGTTCTTTTCCAAGGATTTTTACTTGAATCGGGTGTAGTTAGTTTTTCTTTTGATAGGATTGATGATGTCTCGTGCTATGGTGCTAAATGGAGATAACTTTTTTTGACTTTGTTGGGCCTTGATAGCGGTGAGTGCCCTAGTTGTGACGCCTAGGCTCATTGCTTTACACATGTATAATTACCTTAAATTGTTTGATCTTGACTTTGTTTAATTGATTTGGCTAGAGAGTCGAGATAGATCCGATCCTGAGTGAGTTATGTGCCAATGTGTGTACAAGATTATTGTTGATGTTTTATGCATGCCTGTTGATGCCTAGAACTTCCCGTATGTGTTTGAAAAGAGAAATAGTAGTCTTATTCAGTTTAGGAAGTGATGGAGGTGTTTCATTGTTGAGTCAGATATATGATTTTTACCCACCTAATTATATGTATCCCAGTTGATCCCTTAGAACTTGTAATCCTTTTTTCTTTGGAAACCACATTACAAGTCTGACCCCTTTGTATGAATGAATCGTTTGTTTGAACATTTACCTGTCTTGAGCACTAAAATCTTTATGAGCTTGTTAAAAATAAGTGGAAGAATGGTTTGGTTTTTGAGTAGAACAATAGAAAAGGAGAAAGGTGCACTTTTTGAAAACATTGTGAGAGCCACTTTAGGGAATCGAAGAAAAAAGAATAGAAAATCAAAACTTAGAAATAAAAAAAATGTTGGTGTTTATATATATTATAAAGAAAATTATTCCTTGCTAGTGGTAAATCTCGCTTTGTTTGTGCTTAAAGAAATTGAGAGCTTGGTGCTAGTATGTTGTGAAGGTGGGATAATTTTGTTCAACATAAGTGTGGGGTTGAATTGGTGAAATTCTATGTATCAAAGTTCTCAAGGAGGTGTAGTCATTATTATCCAAAATGTGTCTTACATGTCTCGGAGCCTACATTACAACCAAAATAATGTCCTACTTAATCTTTGACTGAACGAGCTCAATTAGTAGCGTACCACACAACGGGCAAAACTATGGTACGTCTTCTGTGTCATATGAATTTTGATTTTGAGAGTGATTGAATTTTTTATATCTTGAGTTCCTATATGTTCTTGAATTTTAGCGTGGAACTACTCTCTATTTTTAGTGTAAGAGCACAGGACTTGCGAAGAAAAGATAATGATTTTGGCCTATGTGTTAGAGTAAGTGAGAAGGTTGTAAAAAAATGTGTGGTGCTTTTGAGTCGAGTTTTGAGGATATGATATTATGGGGAGATAGTCTACTTTAAATATGCATGGCATGATGAGTTAGGATAGTGTTTGAAGAAGTTATCCATATTTGAAATGTAGTTTAAATTGCTCGGGGATGAGCAATGGCCTATGTGTGGGGTGTTGATGGTAGGCTAAAAGTATGAACTTTTTGGCTTTGCTTCACCTGTTATTTTGCTATATTTTAGTTGTTTTTGAGCTTAAAAGTAAAGAGTTTATACTAATTAGGTGTTTGTTATGTGTAGGAGCAAGTTTGGAGGAAATTTGATCAAAAGAAGTAAGAAAAATAATGAAAGATGTTGAAGTAAATTTACAAAACATTTTGGTGAGACCAATAATTATATAACGATGAAGCATAAAAAAAGAGATATAAACTGATAATGGAGACAAACACAAAGAATTAGAAAAGAATGAGCTTTGGAATTTAAAACTGAACGTGCGGAAGCAACGAATGAGGAAAAAAAAGTAACGGAGTAGGCATTGGACAAGCCTTTGATAAGTCTCACAGACGCAGCGCAGGGCGTCCCGCGTCTGAGCATTTTTGTCAAAGTATTTTCCTAGAGAGGGTAGTTTCATCTTGGCCCATTTCTTCTATATAAATACATTGTAAACACAATTTTTTTTAGGAAATTCGACCTAGGAGAGTTTTGGAGAGCTACCACATCTTAAAGACACAAGATTTCATCAATTCTCTTACCAACAATCGGTGCAAAAATGAGAGTATGTATTATAAAGTTGTCTTTGATGTTTTCGATGTTCTTAAACTTATTTATGATGACTTGCTCCATATCTATGGAGTAGTAATTCTCTAGGATCTCGACGGATATGGTATTTTGATTGATATTTCT
The DNA here is from genome assembly GCA_005239495.1 of Nicotiana undulata. Lineage (NCBI taxonomy): Eukaryota > Viridiplantae > Streptophyta > Magnoliopsida > Solanales > Solanaceae > Nicotiana > Nicotiana undulata. The sequence goes on along the minus strand of ML244840.1, from coordinate 24,122 downwards.
GGATTTAACTCTAGTTTAATTGTGTGATTACGTTTATGGAGCTTTGAATTGTTTGCAACTTTATTCACCTGTTTATTTAATCGAAATAGGAATATTTTGGTGATTATCTTTGCATTATTTGGTTTCATTTAATTTAGTGATTTTTCTAAGTAATCGAGAGAGCTTTTGAATTGTTGATTAAACCAAGTTAGGAGAACATTCGAGATACGTTTTCCTAAAGACTAGTCCATTAATATATGCTTGCATATCTTCACAGTGCTTCATATAGTTTATTTTGTAGAGTTCAGATTTAATCAAGAGAGAAATCTTAACTTTACGTTTAAGCTAATCATCGAGTGAATTTGTGAGAATCATTAAAACATTAGAAGTAAATTTAAGCAGAGTTAGATCCCGAATAGTTATCTTACACCTATCCTGTAGCAACTCTTAATTCTCTCCTCTGTGATTAGGTCTAATTATTAGTAATCTTAATTCAGTAATTAATTGTAGTAGTAATCACTCGAAATCAAGTATTTATCATCTTGAATAGCAAATAAATCAAAAATTACCCGAATATTTGTTTAAATCCAATCCTTGTGAAGAATAATTAAATTATATGTCTTTGGCTAGCCAGTATGAATTTTTTGTTTTGTTTTGCACTCGTCATAGACAACCACGACTATTTAGGTGCAGCAAATTTGTTTCTATACTGGTAGTGCACTTATCCGGTTAGAACATTTTATTCCGTAAATTGTAAATTACCAATCTATATTTAGTGTACAACTTACTTGAAACTATTTGATTATACAACTACTATTTATTTCTAACATCTTCAGTATATATTCAAGGCAAAACACATGGAAACAAGAAATTAAATGGCTGCATATTCGTAATTTGATATGGACAAAAATAATCCTAGACCCTCGCCGAGCCCTCTACCCCTCAATTCAAATTTGTCGACTCTTTATGGTGGAAGATTAATTAACTACAGTATTAGTTGGATTTGGCTATCCTCGACTCGTTACTTTGTAGACTTGGTTGGACTCAATTCTCAACATGCATGGCTAAAATTCGCATGGTCTTTTGCTTAACACTCAAAAACATATGCTACGAAAATCAAACCTTAGGGCGGTTGCAAAAATACCCAAAAAAATGAGAATAAGGCTAGTGATATCGACCCTTAATTATATAACGCGGCCACTACCTGAAGGATTTAGCTCTGTATATTAATGGACATAGAAATTTTTTTACTCCAAAGGTATTCTAGACTGATAGATCCTGGCGTAGCTTTGGTATCTCTTTTTTACCCCAAAGCTGGTATTTTACCTATTTATATTTAGTTAAATACTTCCGTATAATTTGTTAAATGATCTAATTGTGAAAAATATATTTTAAATGTAAAAGGGCTAAAAATATCCCTGTAGTATCACAAATTATTTAGTATCGAGCTCCGTCCACCTATTTGTTCGAACATTCAACGTTATCTTGGAGCATGATATTAGTCCCGCGACTAACAGAACCATCCGTGGTCCCATCATTTAATATGTTGTCATGACTTTATTGCGACGAGTCGCTATATGGTCCCAATCATTTAAAACCCGCCCCAAATATCCACTAGCCCCATTATTCGGACCAACCCATAGTAAAATCAACATATTTCTACCTACCCATTCCTTTTACCCCCATTTCTTCATCAAATTAGGGTAGCCATTTTTTTTCCTCCTCAAAATTTGTTCCTCCTTTCAGGTGGTAATTGTTTTGTTCCATTCCTCTTCTAAACTTACTTTTTGCTTATAAAAGCTATTCTTTTTTGGAAAGTACAAGTGCACCAAGTTTGAGAATTCAATTTCTTTTGATTCGTCTCGTCGATGTGGTTGCGGGTTTATTGCTAATCATTTTGTGGCTAAGACTCCTACAAATGTTGGATGTAGATTCTACAAATGCCCCCGTTTTGATGAAGAATCGTCATGTGGTCTTTGGTGTTAAGTCTAATTTTAATGATCACAATAATATATTTGTTCTTTGTATAGGAACTCAAGGGAAGCAACCAAGATTGGAAGAATCAATCAGAGAGGATCAAGGAAAGCATCCAAGATTGAAGGAATCAATCAATGAGAATCAGGGATAACGTCCAAGACTAAAGGAATCAATCAAGGCAAAGATATCAATTCAAAGCAATAAAGAGTATTGAAGATCTTGCAAGATAATCAATCAAGATGCTAAATCAAGAAGGACCAAGATTCAAGGAGGAAATCTGGCGCTATCAACGGTTGTAGAAGGGAAGTCATTAAAGTCTCCCCATCAAGAAATAGTCGCGGGTGAATAACCTTATTCTTGGAAAGAATCAATTTCTTTCCAAGGATCAAATCTCTTGGGTTTTCAAATCTCTTCAGCAATCATCCTCTCACAAAGTATTTATACACACTTTTGTACCCTAGCATCATATACTTTGATCAAACCAAATACCCCCTCTTTGTTCTACTGCAAACAAACATTGTAGCTCTACTAGATCTGTTGTGTAACAAGTTAGAGAAGAAAGAGATAAAAACAATGGTGAGGCATTGTATAAAAGAGAAACGAGTGTCGTAGAAACTGAGCCATTGGTGTGAACTACACCATTCATTGTGTACTCGAGAAACATATTCACTGAAAGAGAACTCCCATGCAACCCAAGGGGTCTGGACTAGGATCCACATTAAATCTGAACCAATATAAAAATTCTGGTGTCTTTAATTCCTGCATTTTATTTCTGCATCTTAAATTCTGTTTTTCATATTATCTCGCTATTAAATCTAGCCGACTAATTAGAAAACTAGTCAACTTTTAGTGATTAAAAGTTAAAAATAGTCAATTCACCCCCTCTTGTACTTTCAATTTGTATCAGACCAAGGCTCACATTTTTTCTTTTGCTTAACAGCTTGTGAGAAAAGATCATGGCAAACCAAGTTATTGTCGGAGCACTCTTTCAGGAAGGAACATCACAAGTGAGGCCACCATATTTCAATAGACAACATTTATCTCACTGGAAAGTGTGTATGGAAATATATGTAAAGTCTTATGATGTTAAGGTTTGGAGAGTTATCAAAAAGGGAAATTACCCACTACCAGCTACTGCTCAACCCCCTGCTGATCCTGAAGATATAGATGAATACATTGATGAACAAATGGCGGTTGTGCAAGTTAATGCTAAAGCAAGGAATCTGATGTACAATGCTATAATTGGTGAGGAATATGAGAAGATCTCCAATTGTGATACATCCAAAGAGATGTGGGATAAACTTGATGTTACTTATTAAGGAACCAGTAAGGTCAAAAAAACCCACATCAATATGTTGGTTCATGACTACGAGCTATTCCAAATGAAAGAAGGAGAATATATTGAAGAATTGTTTGCCAGATTTAGCAAATTCATAAGTGATCTAAAAGCTTTTGGTAAACCCTACTCAAGTGGTGATCAAGTTAGGAAGATTCAGAGAAGCCTGCCCACTACTTGGCAGACAAAGGTAACCCTTGAGTCAAAAGATCTGAACAAACTGTCATATGATGAGCTTCGAGGTGAACTCATAGCCTTCGAAACTCAACTCAAGAAAACAAATCAAGAAAAGAAGAAGAAAATTGTTTCTCTCATGGCTACAACTGACAGAACAGAAAATGACATTGATGACGACCTTGAAGCTCTTCAGGAAGAAATTGCCATGGTATCAAGGAACATGGATGGTCTAATGAGAAGATAAAGGAATACCAAAAGAGGCATAATACCACCCAGGCGAACTAGGCAATATAATGAGCAAGACAAGAATGATGGAAAATGCTATAAATGTGGAAGATTCAGGCATGTTCAAGCTGAATGTCCTGAGCTTAAAAGAAAAGTCTCCAGAAGATTTAACAAGAACATGTCATTTGGAAGCTGGAGTGATGAATACAGTTCAGAACATGAAGAGATAGAAAACCTATGCTTCATGACAATCTTAGAAAATGACATGAACAAACTCTCAGGGTGCTGGACAGACGAGGACATCTCACACGATGATTGCAAAGATGAAAATGGGAATTGTTTCATGGCATGAGGTGAAACAAGCAAGGTAATACCTTACAATTGTGAAAGATGTAATGAATTGTAGGATATTCTTGACCTTACTTTGAAGGAGTTTCAAAAAATAATGAATGAAATAAAGAGACACAATAGAGAAATAAAAGACTGGAAACTAAAGCTTGAAGTATGCGAGATTGAACAAGAAGTACCTCAAGATGAGTATGATGGATTGCTAGTGCAACTCAATGGAATGCACAAATCTACTAGTCATAGTTATACAAAGTCGAACCAGGCGACTTACAAGTCAACTGGAGAAGGACCAGCTAGAACAAAATCCACTTGTACTAACACAAATGGGAGATCTAAAAATGGATCAAGTCCAACGTGTCACTATTGTAATAAAAGTGGACATAAGTATTCCTTTTGTCGATTTCGTAAGTCAAATGTCAGGATGGATTTGGAAACCCAAAAACAGTCCTGAATCTAGCAACACTAACCAAAAAGGACCTAAGCAAGCTTGGGTACCTAAAAGGAAGTAATAATTATGTTTTTCAGGAACACCATAGAAGGAGTCACAAAGGAAAATGGTACTTGGATAGTACGTGTTCCAGTCACATGACAGGTGACAAAAATCTATTTAAGGAAGTTACAAAAATAGATGGAGGAAATGTCAAATTTGGTGATGACTCAAAAGGAAATATAGTCGGCATTGAAACAGTTCCTTTCAATAACAACTGTGATATCATTGAAGTTTATCTCGTTGATGGACTTAACTACAATTTTCTGAGTATAAGTCATCTATGCAACTCAGGATATGAAGTAAAGTTCAAGATAATTGAGTGTGCTATTGTGGATGAAACATGTAAAATAATCCTCCTAGGTAAAAGGTATGGAAATGTCTATATCCTTGATGGTTTTGAAAATATAGATGGTCATATCTGCTTAACATCTATATCTGATGATCCTTGGTTATGTCATAAGAAACTTGGTCATGCAAGTATGTATTTGATAGAAAAACTTTCCAAACATGATTTAGTTATTGGTTTACCCAAATTCAATTTTTCCAGAAATCATTTATGTGATGCAAGTCAAATTGGTAGGCAAACTAGAAACTCTTTCAAAAACAAAGATGTTGTATCTACCTCAACGCCCTTGCAATTGCTTCATATGGACTTATTTGGACCTACTAGAACTGCTAGCAGGCGGCAAACGATATGCATTTATTATTATTGATGATTACTCTCGTTTTACTTGGGTGATTTTTCTATCTCACAAAGATGAAGCCTTGAAATATTTCGAGATCTTCTGTAAAAAGGTTGAAAGAGAAAAGGGGTATCTTATTACTACTATTCAAAGTGATCACGGAGGAGAATTTGAAAGAAGATCATTTGTATATTTCTGCAATGATCAAGGATACACTCACAACTTCTCTCCTCCAAGGTCACCCCAACAAAATGGAGTTGTTGAACGGAAAAACAGGACCTTAAAAGATATGGTGAGAACCATGATACTAGAATACTCACTGCCAAATCACTTCTGGGCAGAAGGAGTAAGTACATCATGTCACATTCGCAATCGATGCCTCATAAGACCCATCTTGAAGAAAACTCCTTATGAACTGTGAAAAGGTAAAAGACCCAATATAAGTTACTTTCATCCATTTAGAAGTAACTGTTTCACTCATAACAATGGTAAGGACAATCTTGGAAAATTTGATCCAAGAAGTGACGAAGGTATTTTTTTGGGCTATTCTTTAAATAGTATCTCCTTTAGAGTTCATAATAAACGTACGTTATGTGTATAAGAATTAGTGCATGTTGTCTTTAATGAGAATAACACTCGGGCCGAGAAAGAAGTTACTGCAGATGATGATGATCAAACGCAGCAAATCCAGGAGACAAGCAAATCTTAAGAGTTGACCAATAAACCTGATGATATGATGGAGTCAACTATTGAGATCAGCAACAATCAACCAGAACATCCAAAGGAGTCAACTGCTCCGGTAGTTCGTCCAAATGAATGCAGAACTGAACCAGAATATCGTCAAAAATTCATCATATAGGATCCAAGCGAAGGGATGAAAACAAGAGGAGATCTCAATTAGAAAGAAAATATAACATTGATTTCCCAGATTGAGCCTAAGAAAATAGAAGAAGCTTTGAGAAACTCAAGATGGATGTAGGCGATGCAGGAAAAGCTAGATCAATTCGACAAAAATAGGTATGGAAACAGATGCCCAAACTTGAGAATGTTATTGTAATCGGAATTAAATGGGTTTTCAGAAATAAGCTGAATGAGGATGGAAAAGTTGTATGATACAAAGACAGACTAGTTTCTCAAGGATACTCGCAACAAGAAGGAGTCGACTATGATAAAACCTTCGCTCCGGTATCTCAACTGGAATCTATAAGAATTCTTCTTGCATATGCATCCTTTAAAAGATTCAGGTTGTTCCAGATGGATGATAAAAGTGCCTTTTTGAATGGTTTTATTGAAGAAGAGGTATATGTAAAACAACCCCCTTGATTTGAAGACTCAAAATTCCCCTACCATGTGTATAAACTAACCAAAGCACTCTATGGACTGAAACAAGCTCCACGGGCATGGTACGAAAGGCTTATCTCATTTCTCATTGATAACGGATTTACAAGAGGTAAAGTAGATACTACTCTGCTCGTTAAAAGATCATCAAAAGGTAATCTCATTATTCAAGTTTACGTTGATGATATTATCTTTGGTAGTACTAATCGTCTTTTGTGCAAGGAATTTTCAAATCTTATGCAAAGCGAGTTCGAAATGAGTATGATGGGAGAACTAACGTTCTTTCTTGGACTTCAAATTCAATAATCTGAAGAACGAACATTCATATGTCACACAAAATATACAAAGGAGTTGATTCAAAAGTTTGGTATGGAAAATGCCAAAGCTATTGGCACACTAATGAGTCCCTTAACAAGCCTCAACAAAGATGAACAGGGAAATCCTGTTGATGAAACAAAATATTGCGGGATTATTGGCTCTCTTCTTTATCTAACTGCTAGTTGAACGGATATTATGTTTGAGTGTCTGTAAATGTGCCAGGTTTCAGTCAGCTCCAATTCGATATCTTATTAGAACTGTCTCTTATGGTCCTCAATCTAACACGTTTAAATTAGAAGGTTTTTCAGATGCTGATCTTGTAGGTGATAAGGAAGACAGAAAAAGCACAAGTGGAACATTCCAATTACTTGGAAAAGCATTGATATCTTGGAACAGTAAAAAACAAGGATCAGTTGCATTTTCCATGACTGAGGCTGAATATATCGTTGTTGGACAATGTTGTGCACAACTACTATGATGTCTCATCAACTTGGTGACTATGAATTATCTTTTAAACCTATACCAACTTTTTGTGATAATTCTAGTGCTATATGTCTCTCAAAAAATCCTGTGCATCATTCTAGGGCAAAGCATATAGACATCAAGCATAATTTTATTAGAGACCGTGTCTTTAAAGGAAACATAGAACTATCTTTTGTTGGATCCTCTGATCAATTAGCGGATATTTTTACTAAGCCGTTATTAGAAGAAAGATTTTTTTTCTTTAAGAGACTTACTTGGCATTATTTGCATTAGTCATTAATATTAAGACCCATGTGCTATTATTGATTTCTGTATGCCTAATGTTTAATACTTTTCTTAGTCATTAATTGCGCCTCCGATTTCCCTCTCCTTTCCTCTCTTTTCACATCAGCTGCAGAGTTCAAAGAAGGAAAAACAATTATCACGCCTGATCAACTGACACCCCTTCTTTTTTTGTACTCAACCGTTAGAACCCACTTTTTAATGCCTGAAACCTCTTTTCAATCTCCATCGTCCCCATCGCCTAGAAACCCTTCTCAAAATATTTCTCCAACCAAACGTTCTTCAACAGACAAACAACCCAAAAATCCCTCTGCCTCCACCAGAAAGAGTACTCGCTCTAGAGCAAAACCCCCTTCTCAGCCCCCAAAACAAGTAGACTTAGGGTCCGATCACTCTTAAGGTTTTGCCTCTTCTCAGATTGATTTTTCAGACCATTCTGGAACCTTAGTAGAAAAAGCCTTTGGAAAATGACCTATGGAAGAATCCCCAGTATCCTTTACTCCAAAAAAGTCAAAAATATATCTCTCTAGTTCCTTAGAGTCTGGCCTAAATTTTTGGGATTCTCCAAATAGAGATTTTCTTCATCGCTTTGAAATACAAGCCTATCGCTCATGGGAGGGTAGTCGACCTTGATGATATGGAAGCCCTAAATTTTAAGGTAAAAGATTTGTTTGTTCATCAAGGGTGGTCAAAATTCTTTTCTGTTCCTCCACCTAAAGTCTATGAACCCCTTGTGAGAATGTTTTATGCTAATCTTCTCTCTAGTAAGTATGATAAGTTGGAGTCTTTAGTGTTAGGAAACCGTATTGTTCTTGATTGTGCCATGTTTGATTCAATCATTCAGTGCAAGTTTTCTGGTTTCCCCATGATTTTCAAAAATTCCTGGCCCGATGATTTTGAAATTTCCTTTGATCAAGTTAAAAGGTGTATTGCCGAGTGTCCATGTGAATCTCTCCCAAACCAGTTAGGTCCAAGTGATGTTAGTTATGAAACTCGTTTTCTGGCCCACATTGTTCCAACTACTCTGCTTCCTCGTACTGGATCTTTCTCCACCTTCTCTCAAAGAGATACCTTTCTAGTCTATTGCCTTGTGACTAAACTCAAGAAAGCTCTCCTCCTGGGTCATCAATTTTATGATTGAAACTGCTAATGATCCCATTAGTCTACCCTATGGAATGACCATCACTCACTTTCTGGAAGCCCATAATATTTCCATCTCTGAATATCCCTTTATCTTTGTTTCAAAATCTTACTATTCCATAGCTTTGCGACTATGGGGTATATGTGTGTGAAGGGCTCGTGGGTTAAGAAACAAGAAGGAGAGGTCAAGCATGCTCAACCCGATTCAAAGTATAAACCATATGCTCCTCATCCTAGCCACAGTGATCCTGACCTTGCTGAAAAGCTAAGTGCCATTGACAATCAGTTGTCTGCAATCAAAGATCTTCTCACTACTACTCAGTCCACTATTGGAGACATTCATGCTATCTCCAAAGAAACAGGCTCTGATGTTTACAAGATAAAAGTTGCAGTTCTCAGAGTTAGGGAAAATGTTGTCAAGGTATTCAAGGAGGTGCATGACAGGATTGATGGAATGAATGTGTCAGCCAATGCCAACTTTGATCAACTAAAGGAGGTGATTTGCAACTTTCTTACCTATTTCCTACGTCGTTAATGTGGAAGTTTAAGATAATTTTTTTTTATGTGCTATTTTTTTGGACCGGATAACCAGTCAGTGGATGATTTTTCTGTTTTCTTTTATTTTTCCATAACTCTGTAGGCATATCATGATATAAATCCTATTTTAGTATGTAGTCTGTTTTATTATCCTTTATTTGCTGATGTCAAAACGGGGGAGAAAGGATATATGTATTCGTACAGGTACATGCAGGGAAAAGTCGACTACTTTTGAGGGGGAGTCATAGATCCTGCAGAAGAAGTCGACTAAAAGAGTCTCAACAACTATAACCAGAGGAAGTCAACTACTCTCATTGAGGGGGAGTAAAATACAGGGAAGTCAACTGATGTTTATACATATATATTATTTTTTTCATCATCAAAAAGGGGAGATTGTTAAGTCTAATTTTAATGATGACAATAATATATTTGTTCGTTGTATAGGAACTCAAGGGAAGCATCCAACATTGGTGGAGTCAATCAGAGAGAATCAATGAAAGCATCCAAGATTGAAGGAATCAATCAACGAGAATCAAGGATAACGTCCAAGACTGAAGGAATCAATCAAGGCAAAGAGATCTATTCAAAGCAATAACGATTATCGAAAATCTTGCAAGATAATCAATTAGGTTGCTAAATCTGGAAGGACCAAGATTCAAGGAGAAAATTTGGTGCTATCAAATCGTGTAGAAGGGAAGTCATTAAAGTCCTCTAATCAAGAAAGAGCCACAACTGAATAGCCTTATTCTTGGAAAGAATCAATTTCTTTACAAGGATCAAATCTCTTGGGTTTTCAAATCTCTTCAGTAAATCAGCCTCTCACAAAGTATTTATACACACATTTGTACCCTAGCATCATATACTTTGATCGAACCAAATACCCTCTCTTTGTTCTACTGCAAACAAACATTGTAGCTCTACTAGATTTGATGTGTAAAAATTTAGAGAAGAGAGAGAGAAAAACACTAGCGAGGCATTGTATCAAAGAGAAACGAGTGTCGTAGATACTGAGTCATTGGTGTGAACTACACCTTTCATTGTGTACTCGATAAATATATTCACTGAAAGAGAACTCCTTTGCAACCCAAGGGGACTTGATTAGGATTCACATTGAATCTGAACCAGTATAAAAATCCTGGTGTCTTTAATTCCTGCATTTTAAATTATGTTGTTCGTATTATCTCGCTATTACATATAGTCGACTAATTAGAAAACTAGTCAACTTATAGTTATTAAAAGTTAAAAAAATAGTCAATTCACCCCTCCCCCCCCCTCCCCCCCCGTTGTTGTACTTTCATTTGGGAAGGGCGCGACCAAAATATGCCACCACATCGGACAATTGCGATAAACAACTTGAATAACTCACTGAAGAGTGTATAAGTAGAAAGGAATTATTTGAAGAAGATAATGGTTGACTTAGAGGATACTGTTTGTCAAGAAAAGGTGAAACTGAAGAATATTGTGGTAGAAATGGAGGGCATTAACTCAGCCAATTTAGTGGCAGTGTCTAAGATTGGGGATAAATTAGGAAGGATGAAGCTTTTTATTGTTATTTCGTGGGTTGTCTTTATTCTGATTTGGCGAAATACATAAAGTGCCCCCTTTAAGTTTTTCTCAACGATCAACTGAACACCTAAACCAAGATATTTTTCATTTAAACAATTCAAGTGGCTATTAAGTAGGTCATGTAAATACCCGAGTATAACATACCATATGTGTGAGTTGTACTTTCCAATGACATGTCAAATGGACCAATCAAAAAATGACATGTGTAATTTTTCCATAAAACTTTGACATGTGTAATCAATAAAAAAATACATTTAAACAAACCTTCTTTACCATAGCAGTTGTCGGCTCTTCTCTCCCTCCATTTTTGTCGTCGTGTCGCCACCAATCATTGCCTCCAGAGGTGATGAGCGGCTAGGCCGCGACCTCCCCACCATGTTCGTGCAATATTGGAAACATGTAAACAAAGATTCTTCAAAGTAAAAACTAATGACGATTTTAAATCCAAATAACAATGAGAATAAGAGAAGGTAGGATAAACAGAAAGGGGAAAACTCACATGATAGGGATGCACATAATTTGAGTAGCGATGGAGAAGAGTGAAAGAGGCGAAGCAAAAAAAATAGAGGGAAAGTCGGAGAGGAACACAATTTTGAGAAACAATAAAGGCTATTGCGAGAGAACTCCGAAACCCATATTTCATATTGAGATTCGGAGCAAGTGACAGAGAAGAATGGGTTTGGTATAAAGTTTTGTTGAATTGGTATTGATGATATATTTGGTGGAAATTTTTTCACCAAATCGATGGTTGACAGTTGAATTGTGAACTGAATTTGCAGACGATAAGAACAGTGTTTTTGATGTTTGGGGTTTAACGTTAGAGGTTGATTGTCACTAATAATTAAATTCTATTCTTTTGTAATTCTGTTCAACCAGAAATTAAGCACGAGAAAATGGAGGCAGAGGTGATTTAGGGTAGAGGAGGGTGTCCAATGGTGGAGAGAATTGGAGGGGAAGGAGGTGTGAAAATTAGGTGAGGTCCACATTATTTAGGAAAAGAAAAAAACTAATTTTAGCTAGGCAACTCGCGTCCCAAAGAGTGAATTTCACGCGATGGTGGCTGACATGGTCGTGTGTTTAGTTGAACTTCTTTTGTGAATAAATAAAGTGTTTAGATGAAAATGGCCTCAGTTGAGGTGTTCAGTTTATTGTTGAGGACAACTTAAATGGGCGCTTTATGTATTTTGCCTTCTGATTTTAGTGGCTAGAAGTTAGTATAATGTGGTTATTGCTGTTGTCAAGAGCAATGTAATGGTCCTTTTGAATCTTTGATGATCACGTTGTTTCGGTTTCATGTGTTTTCAATGAATTTAATTTATTTATTCAAGTTGAAATGTACTTGAAATGTTCTTACAAGGAAACTGCCCATTTATTAATAGTATCATTATCCTAACAAGAGAAATGACAATAAAGTTGGCACAAAAGAAGTCTCAACTATGGAGCTTAATTGAAGATAAAAACATACATTATTTCTGGAATATTTACCTAACAAACACGGCTATTAGACAAGTAAATATGTGAGCCAAAAACTTATACCGATCTCACAATATTTACTTGTCTTAAAACAAAGAAGTGAGTTACTTGTCTATTACAATCATCACAAGAATAAAATATTCAATGATAGTCATCCCAATAACTTGTTACTTTACTTCCCCTTTCCCTTTCTAGTTTGAATCTTTCGAAGTTTTTTCTCCTTCACACCTAGTAACTGAGTTCTGGTCATTGCTTGCTTGCCTTTCCAAGTAGTCCATGTTGGGGAATATGCAAGATTTGTTGGTTCTGAGTTACCTGTGTGATCTCCTATAAATTTTATCTTCCTTGTCCCAGTATTTGTTATTTATTCTCCAGTTGAAGCCTTGTCATAATCTCAGAGACAACTTTAGGCCTCAATACTAGGTCAGGTTCAGTCCCAAAGTCTGAATCAAGTAGTTTTCTTGGAGTATACTTGGTTCTTTTTGGAGTTGGCTGTTGAGAAACATCACTGGCTTACTAAGTGGGGAGCTGGCTGAGCTGAGTTGCCTCCTGACTGGATTGAGAACCTCACATTGTTGCTGAGTTGCTTGCTGACTAGACTGAGTAGTGATGAGCGCAAAATACAACATAAAATTATTGCTCGCTAGTCAAAGATAATAATTTAATTATCATCTCCATAGGGATTGGATTTAAACGTTGCTCTAGTAATTCCTGTTTTAACTACTATTCGGGATGATCAAAACTTGATAAGAATGATTATGAACTACGATTAACTAATAAAGTAAAGCAATTGAAAATTTACTGCAAAGAACTAGAGATTAACAAAGTCGATTTCTTATCAATGTGATAAATAATGGTCATAACAGGATAGGTGCAAGATAGCTATTTGGGACCCAACTCTATTTTAATTCACTCTAATGTTCTAATGATTCTCATGAATTCACTCGATGATTAGTTCAAACGTGTAGTCAAGAGTACTCTCTCGATTAAATCTTAACTCTATGAGGTGAACTAATATAAGCACTGTGAAAATATGCAAGCATGTATTAATGGATTAGTCTTCAAGAAAATGTCCCTCGAATATTCTCCTAACTTGATTTAATCAACAATTCAACAATCTCTTTCGATTACTTAATAGAATCACTAAATTAAACCAAACAAATAATGCAAAGATGATCACCAACATATTCTTCTTTCAATTCAATAAACCGGTGAATAAAGTTATAACAATTCATATCTCCATAAATGAATTCAAGAGGTTCTTAAGATTGTTCATCAAATTGTATCTCTCTAGAATGAAATTTCCTCTCAATTAACGCTGATCATGGGAAGGAAATCGAAGGCTGGAGCGAGAGGGAAAAGCACTCAAATGACCAATCCAAATCAAAATCATGGAGGAAAAGGTATTCCGAGGACAGAAGATTCGAAGAAAGTAAGGAATTTGAATGCAGTTACTGGAATAGTACCATTAGTCATGGAGCGAGTATCAGCTATGACCACCAATTGCAACACCAGTGAGGACACAGTCTGAAAATGTGCAAGGGAGTGATGCATGTAGACGATCATGGGCGGATAAGGTGGAGGTGGAAGCAATTGCACTCGATTCACAAAGCGAGATACAAGCTCAAGGACATCGATCGTGGAGTAAAATAGTAGCTATTGTTCCATTGGAGGAAGGTGAGGATTTGAAACGAGAATCACCTAAAAATAGTAATGTGAAAATAGCGCTAGAAGACATTCAGGAGGAGGTAGAGTATTGGAAAACTGGAGTTGTATGCTATGAGTTGGGATCTAATCCACCACAAAATTTCATGGAAGGGTATTTTAACAGAATTTGGGGAAAGCTGGGAATTGATATTGTTGCACAAATCCAAAGAGGTGTGTTCCTGGTCAGGTTCCATACAGCTGAAAGCAGAACTAAAGTAGTAGAAGAAGGAGTCCAGATGTTTGATAGAAAGCCAGTAATAGTCAAACCATGGCAGCCAGATATAGAAATGAAGAAGGAGATAATGGACAATATTCCAGTTTGGATCAGACTTCCAGGACTGAATGTGAAGTACTAGGGAAAGCACGCATTGGCAAAAATAGCAGCGTTAGTAGGGAATCATTTGAAAGCAAACAAAGCCACTACTATGAAGGAGAGAATGACATATGCTAGAGTGTTGGTGGAAATACCAATCAATATGGTTTTCCCACACACTGTAATGTTTGAAAATGAACATGGATACATAGTGGAACAAGAGGTAGAGTTTGAATGGAAGCCAATATTATGTACTAAATGCAAAAACTATGGGCATTAGTTGAAGGAATGCAGGAAGTATATAAGGGAAGAGATAAACAGTAAAGCACAAGAAAAGAAGGAAGAAGTACAACAGGGGGAAGAGAAGACTAGCAAAGGTGAACAAACAATAACTAGTAAAGAGGCAGACAAGGAAGTAGCCATAGAAGAGAAGCAAAGGGCACGAAAACAAGTGATGGTGAGGCAAAGACAAGATAATTTCTACTATAGGAGAGGTAATTCAAGGAGAGGGATAGTGATAAGAGAACCACAGTTTAACACTGGGAACTCATTTGCAGCATTAGGTGATCAAAACAACAAAAATGAAGGGATAGCTAAACCTTCCTGTCCTGGTGGAGGTGAACTTGAGGGGGGGGGGGGGGGGGGGGGACCGGGGGGGGGGGGGGGAAACCCCACCCCAAAGGCTTTTCTTTTAACCACTCTAATGGTGTAAAAGG
>MDKH01221086.1:0-28346 GCA_005239495.1 Nicotiana undulata | reverse complement strand
CTTCAGACATTATGAAAAAATGCTTGAGAATTTAACAAGAAGAAAAGTTTGAACGGGAGTTAATATATCTTTTGAATGGATTTTTGTAAAATCCTAACACCTTTACATAAGGCAATGCCTAGATCGGGGGGCTGAATTTTTTGAGGTATAGCGCTCTTGTAAAGGGCGGTATACCCATTTGAATTATTGTTATGTCAGTTAAACGCATGAGACTTATTTGTGGGCCCACAAACAGGTATAGCATTTTTTGTTACTGCGTTATACATATATAGCGCTGTTATTTACTGCGTTATGCTTAACTGTCAAATCAGGTCAGGATAGCGTGGTTCATATTGGCGTTTACACATATAGCGCTCTTTTAAAGAGCACTACACTTTAACGACCAAAACTCCGTTAAAGTATACCGTTCTTTAAAAGAGCGCTATATATAGAATGGTCACTCTTTTTTAAAGACCGCTATACTTTAACAGTCAAAACTCCGTTAAATATACCGCTCTTTAAAAGAACGCTATTTATAGAATGGTCACTCCTTTTTCTTTACACTCATTTATGTCACACTTGTCAAAAAAAATACAAATCGGTTCGGGACTCTCAAATGTGATGGTTCCGCTTGATCACGCGCAATTCAAAAATGGGATAATTTTTGGACAAAAGAATGATTATATTTTTGGTATACTTTTCACATAGAGGAGACCTTTCTATTGTCCTGGAAGTACATGCATGATACAATGATAAAACGCATAAACAGAATGTTAAGCGGACCCCAGGGTTCTAAGAAATACAATAATGATCCCTCCAAAATTCTGAAAGTTACACTTAATTTTCTTTCCTTGACTTCGGAGGAAATATTTAATTAGAATTTCATTTAGTTTCGATATAGTCTGACGAAAGTTAGTATATCTTTCCTTTGGTGGCGGAGCCAAGAATTTTAATTTAAAATAATTTTGTAGTTAATTACTTTCGCCATTACGCTAAAAGTTGTCATAAGATTTAATAATTTGTTAACATTTTATTTTAAGAGCAGTATAATTCTCTCCCGAAAGAAATTCAATTCATGAACCTCTTTTGGATATAAAATGTAACTCCACTCTTGCTTTTCCCGATGTATAAGATATTATGATTTATGCTTAACCCTTTCCGTTATCCCAATGCCTAAAAACCTGGGGGAGGAGGAGGTTTGGGAGTACTTTGATTTCATAATTATAAGCTCATTTCATATCGAACTATGATAGAAAAAACAAAGATAGACAATCATAAAACAACATGTATACAGTTAAGTTTGAGTATGTCTGATTTTATAAGCTCGAGAAATTGTCTCGAGAATAAGCTCATAATGTACCGAGCTCGAGCTCGAAGACATGGAGGTCGAAGTACTCGCTGAGAATCGAGACCAAGCATGGACGATGTCAAGTAATGGGATAGCGAGATATCAGTAATTGACCATAGATCTCGCTGTGAATCTCGGAAGCAATTGAACTGCTAGCGGTTATTGACATCAATCGTGGACTTTATTTCCAAAATTAGAGTTGTACCTTATTTAGAATTCCTTTGCTATGTAAAGGGGAACCCTATTCATTTGTAAAGGGACACATTCACTGAGAAATAATACATACGCTGCTCTTTATTTGCTTACATTTCACTACTGTTCTTACTGTTCTTAATTCTTGACCTCGAGGTTGTTCTTCATCGAGGTTGACCCGTTGCTACAACACTGGTTTGATTTATTTATATCATTCAACTCATTTATTTAATTCGTCATTTATCAATTGATATTTAATCATATCACGTATCCTTAAAACCACAATACAAATTTAATTGTTACTAGTATTTCGAGGTAAACAGTTTGGCGCCCACCATGGGGCTATGGATAATAGTGATTGTTCAGTGCTAATTCTGGAAAAACACACTATTATACACTTATTCTTGTCAAGAATTTTTGTTTTCAGGTTGAATAATGTCAAACTCACAAAACGCAACTACACACGGCAACAATGGCCTCGGACTTCACGGAGAAAACGAGAATGTTATTGCCTCAGGAATCAAGGTGCCACAAGCTGTCCTTAGAGGAGCACCCATCGTCAACCGGGTCGACGTCAGTTAGCATGTTGCTCTGACGTGGATTTAGGCGCAGACCACGAAGGAAATGTACGTAGAGAGGGTCGAACTGACGGTCAAGGTACATAGGGCAGAGGAGACGAAGGAGTCAGTCTCCAAGTAATATTTGAAATGCTACAAGCCCAACAAAACGCCATTGCTCAGTTGCAAAATCAGCACAGGGCACCAAATAGGGTCGAAGAAAAGGCTACTCGTCGTACCGAGCAAGTGCCTGAAATATCAGGTGATAATACTTCGGTAACCGACCCTGCTATAATGAGGATGCCCGACGAGCTCACTAAGAGAATAGAATTGAGAGAAAAGAAAATCGAGGCCAACGAAAAGAAGGTGGAAACTTATAACTCCCGAGTTGACCAGATACCGGGGGCACCACCAATCTTGAAAGGAATGGATTCAAAGAAGTTTGTGCAAAAATCGTTCCCTCCGAGTGCAACTCTGAAGCCCATCGCAAAGAAGTTCCGTATGCCCGCATACCCAAATACAACGGGACCTCTGACCCCAATGAGCATGTTACCTCTTACACGTGCGCCATTAAGGGTAATGATTTGGAGGATGACGAAATCGTTGCTATAGAAGTTCGGAGAGCCCGTATCGGAGAGAGCTATGATCTAGTAACACAAGATGCCACCGAATTCCATCGATTCATTCGCCATGTTGGAAGATTCATTCGTAAAAGCACACGTCGGGGCCATAAAGGTTGCAACAAGAAAATCAGACCTCTTCAAAGTGAAACAAAGGGATAACGAGATGCTGAGGGAGTTTGTATCTCGATTCCAAATGGATCGCATGGAGTTGCCACCAGTCACTGATGATTGGGTTGTTCAGGCTTTCACCCTAGGTTTGAATGAATGGAGTTCGATAGCATCACGTCAGTCGAAATAATATTTGATCGAATACCCAGGTGTAACTTGGGCAGATGTTCACAATCGATATCAATCAAAGATTAGGGTTGAAGACGGTCAATTAGGAGCCCCTTCAGGTTCAGTACATCCAAAATGGTCGACAAGTTAAAACCATAGGGACGTCGATAGAGAGTGAAGGCCGAATGAAGAACGATACCATCCATACACCGCAAATCGAAGGAATAATGGCTCGGGCCGAAACTCCGCCCGGAATGATCGAAGAAGCGATCGAGGGCAAAAGCTCCCGGGAACTTATGAGTAAAACTGGCTTTGACATATTTTCATATCCCACAGAAGCACCACAACTATTAGAGTACAATTTCAGCGTTGATGCAGCGGGGATTGTATTGGCTATCGGAAGAATCAAAGATACTAGGTCGCCCAGATCTATACAGACCGATCCTTCTCAACGGAACCCAAATTTAATGTGTAAGTATCATGGCACACATGGCCAAAAGACCGAAGATTGTAGGAAGCTGAGGGAGGAGGTAGCTCAACTATTCAACGAACGCCATCTTTGAGAGTTCCTCAGTGATCGAGCTAAAAATCACTTCATAGAAAGAGATGCCAACAGAAATAACGAACAAGAAGAACCTCAACATGTTATTCACATGATCGTCAGCGGGGTCGACGTCCCACAAGGGCCTATATTCAAATGCACTAAGGTGTCTATCACCGGAGAGAAACAAACTTCAGACTATGTGCCCGAAGGCACTTTATCATTCAATGACGAAGAAGCTGAAAGCATTTCTCAGTCGCACAACGATGCCCTGGTAATTTTTATTTTGTTTAATAAAATTCAAGTAAAACATGTTCTAGTGGATCCAGGTAGCTCAGTGAACATCATAATATCGAGGGTCGTAGAGCAGCTCGGCCTGCAGGACCAAATTGTACCTGCATCTCGAGTCCTAAACGGCTTCAACATGGCTAGTGAAACA
Organism: Nicotiana undulata; assembly: GCA_005239495.1. NCBI lineage: Eukaryota > Viridiplantae > Streptophyta > Magnoliopsida > Solanales > Solanaceae > Nicotiana > Nicotiana undulata. The sequence continues at coordinate 24,391 of MDKH01221086.1, read as the reverse complement.
ACTAAGGGGGGATAATCCTACCGGTGAACGTGGTCGGAACCATCCAAGATACAAAATTTCATGTCATCGAAGGCGATATGAGATATAAGTCACTTTTCGGAAGGCCTTGGATCAACAACATGAGGGCAGTACCGTCGACCCTTCACCAAATAATGAAGCTCCCGATGACGGGTGGTGTGAAAACGATTTATAGGGAACAACGTGTTGCAAAGGAAATATTTGCGGTCGATGAGGTAAAGCCATATCAACACCTTCGACTTCAGAAAAATCGAGCACCAAAGATAAACATACGGACAAATAGCAATCAACGTCCCCAGCCTCGACCTAATCGGAGAAACAGGTAGTGGACGAAGAAGAAGAAGAAGAGGATTTTCTAACTCCTCAAAATTTTTTTTGTTCCCGAATAATCATATGCAACAAAGTCAATGGTCGAGGAACTAGAACAGGTGATACTAACCGAGTATCTGCCCGAATGAAAGGTATACCTGGGAATGGGGTTAACCCCCAAACTCGGGAAAAAACTCATTCACTTTCTTATTGATAACATGGAATGCTTTGCGTGGTCCCATTTAGCCATGGCAGGAATCCCACAATAGATAACAATGCATCGACTGAGCTTGGATCCCATGTTCTGACCGATAAAACAAAAAAGAAGGCCCCAGCCCGAGGTAAAGCATGCCTTCATAAAGGACGAGGTAACAAAAAACTTCTCAAAATAGGGTCCATTCGGGAGGTAAAATATCCGGAATGGCTAACTAATGTAGCCGTTGTCCCAAAAAAGGGAACAAACTTAGAATATGTGTAGACTATAAGGACTTGAACAAAGCATGTCCGAAAGAAACTTTTCCATTTCCTAACATCGATCGCACGATCGATTCCACGGCCGGCCACGAGATCCTTAATTTTCTCGACGCCTATTCTGGGTAAAATCAAATCCAAATAAACCCAGAAGACCAAGAAAAGACTTCTTTTATCACTAAGTTTGGGACCTATTGTTATAATGCAATGCCCTTCGGGCTAAAAAATGCAGGAGCTACATATCAACGCCTAGTTAACAAAATGTTCTAAGAACAAATAGGTAAATCAATGGAAGTTTAATTGACGACATGCTAGTTAAGTCTCCACGCGCAGAGGACCATTTGGCTCATTTGCAGGAAACATTCGAAATCTTGAGAAAGTACAACATGAAGCTCAACCCCGAGAAATGTGCTTTCGGGGTCGGTTCGGGCATATTCCTCGACTTTATGGTGTCAAATCGGGGAATCGAAGCCAACCCTGATAAGATTAAGGCCATCAAGGACATCACCATCGTAGATAATGTAAAAGTCGTATAGAGGCTAACCGGACGGATAGCTGCCTTGGGTCGATTCATCTCGAGGTCATCAGATCAGAGCCACATGTTTTTCTCCTTACTCAAAAAGAAAAATGATTTCGCATAGACCCTGGAATGTCAACAGGCATTGGAAGAATTGAAGCGATATTTATCGATCTCACCTCTGCTTCACACTCCGAAGGTAGATGAGAAGCTTTACTTATACTTGGTGGTGTCCAAGATCGCGGTAAGTGGTGTCCTAGTTTGAGAAGAACAAGGTACGCAGTTTCCTGTTTATTACGTAAGTCGAACCTTAGGAGATGCTGAAACTAGGTATCCACACTTAGAGAAATTGGCACTTGAACTAATAAGTGCCTCTAGAAAATTAAATCCATATTTCCAATTTCACCCCATATGTGTGATAACTACTTACCCACTCCATAATGTTTTACACAAGCCCAAATTATCGGGCCGATTGGACAAATGGGCCGTCGAACTCAGCGGGTACGTTATCAAATATCAACCCTGAATGACAATCAAATCTCAACGTTTTGCAAACTTCGTGGCCGATTTTACACCAACCCTCATACCTGAAGTGGAAAAAGAGCTTCTACTATAATCAGGTACATCACCCGGGGTATGGACCCTTTTCACAGACGGTGCCTCGAATGTGAAAGGGTCTGGGCTCGGCACTTTTTTGAAGCCGACCATAGGTAGCATTATTAGATAATCCATTAAAACTTCCAAATTGACTAACAATGAGGCCGAGTATGAGGCCATGATTGCAGGTCTCAAGCTAGCTAAAAGCTTGGGAGCAGAAGTCGTTGAAGCTAAGTGCGACTCTCTTCTGGTAGTGAACCAGGTAAACGGAACCTTCAAAGTTCGAGAGGATAGGATGCAAAGGTACTTAGACAAATTGCAGGTAACCTTGCACTGTTTTAAAGAGTGGACTCTACAACATATACCTCAATAACAAAACACCGAGGCCGATGCACTTGCCAATTTAGGGTCATCAATCGAACAAGGTGAGGTTAGCTTGGGGACTATCGTCAAACTCTCGAGGTTTGTGAAAGAGGAAGGACTTGCCGAAATAAATTCTATGAGCTTAACCTGGGACTGGAGAAATAAATACATCGAGTGCTTGAAGAACGGAAAGCCTCATTGGATCCTAAAGAATCGAGGGTCTTACTGACTAAAGCCGCTCGTTTCACATTAGACTAAGACGGAACATTACATAGAAGGACATTCGATGGTCCATTGGCAGTATGCTTGAGACCGAGAGATACTGACTATGTTCTAAGAGAAATCCATGAAAGCACTTGTGGGAACCATTCTGGCGCCGAGTCACTAGTTCGAAAGATCGTCAGAGCATGATATTACTCGGATAACATGGAAAAAGACTCCAAGGAGTTAGTTCGAAGATGCGATAAATGCCAAAGGTTTGCACCAATGATCCACCAGCTCGGCGAACAACTTCACTCGGTCCTATCCCAATGACCATTCATGAAATAGGGAATGGACATCATCGACCCTCTGCCATCGGCCCAGGTAAAGCTAAGTTTTTTTTATGACTGACTATTTATCTAAATGGGTTGAAGCACAGGCCTTAGAAAAGGTTAGGGAAAAAGAATGATAGATTTCATATGGGATCATATAGCATGTCGATTTGGGATACCCGCAGAAATAGTATAGGACAATGCAAACAGTTCATCGGCAGCAAGATAACAAAATTTCTCAAAGATCATAAAATAAAGAAGATACTATCAACTCTGTATCATCCTAGCGAGAACGGACATGCCGAATCGACGAACAAGACTATCATCCAAAACTTGAAGAAAAAGCTAAACGAAGCTAAAGGGAAATGAAGGAAAATATTACCTGAGGTCCCATGGGCATATCGGACAACGTCGAAGTCCAATACAGGAGAAACTCTGTTTTCCATAGTATATGGCTCTGAAGCATTGATACCAGTCGAAGTTGGAGAGCCTAGCGCTAGGTTTCGACATGAAACAGAGGAATCGAACCGCGAGGCCATGAATGCCAGTCTCGAGTTGTTAGATGAAAAATGAGAAGTTGCACTCGTTCGAATGGCTGCACAAAAACAACAAATCGAAAGGTACTATAACAGGTGAACCAACCTTCACCACTTCAAAGCCGGGGACTTAGTCCTAAGAAAAGTCACCATCAATACTCGAGACCCTAATGTAAATGCCATTTTCCTTAATACGATTTCTAAAAGCCTACGCAGTTTCCTACTGATTATAAGTAGAAGAGATTAAACGTATAGGCATGATGTCTAGGTGATTCACGCAGTAACTAACAATGGTAATCACAGGAATATGTTCAGAACTTATTATTTGAGTCCTATAGGCATGGTTTCTAATAATGATAATTAGCACAGTGTTGAAAGCACTTGAAAGAAACGAGAAGGACAATAATTAATGCTGATTTTAGACCTTGTAGGCAGGACTTTTATAGTCATAATTTTAGATCCTATAGGCATGGTATCCAAATTTGTAGATTAGGCAGTATGTAAATTAACAGAATCCTATACGGCCTAATGCATATGCACATTGAGATATTAATCATTTAATATCCTATAGGCATGGTTTCTAACAGGTAAAAGCAGAACATATTTGAACCAAATAGAGAACCTATAGGCAGGATATCTAAATTTGTAACTAAACACATTTGGACATAATAACACATTTTGAGCAAACTAGAGAACATATAGGCGAGATTTCTACCCATTTCAATGCAAGTATTAAGATAAATCCCTTTTCTCAATTTTACTAATACCCCCAATTGTCATAACAACAATTATTACAGACCCAAAATGAATGGAATAGGTTACAGCGTAAAATAACTATAGGGAGCCTACAGCAGGCCCAAATATATACCCATCCAGGCCAGGACTTCATTCCCATGGTTCACAATAGCCCAGAAATTACATCTTCATTGACATAAATCAACTGATTCACCTAGTAGGTAGAAAACAGAGTTGAGCATATAGAACCAAGACACTAGTGTGTCAGAGTTCCCAAGGGCTTCAAGAGCCAGGGCAGTGCTCACACTAGAGAGGTTAATAGGAGAGATTCAGAGGATAACTAGGGACCAAGTCTTAGTGTGTCATAGTTCACAGGGGTCTCAATTGGACCCTGAGAAGTGCTCACACTAGGGAGGTCAAGGTATAAAACCTAAGTAGCCTTGGCTTTCAGCTGGCTAAGAATAAGAATTCAAAGAGACCAAGCAGTAACGGAATAGACTGAGCTTAAGGGACAACATTGAGGGATACAAACATATTCAAGTTGAGCATATAAAAATAAGTAATAGAACATGTTTGGGTTTTAAGAACAGACTTTAGCAAAGTTTCAAAAGAAGAAATTTAACACATAATACATATGTTACACAGACAGGTTTGCAGGATGGATGTGCATAGATTCATAGTAAAAGAAGTTCAGATTATGTTAAGTGTAGAATGCTAGTGTCACAACAAGGAATCATATATATTGGCAACAGAACTAAACAGGATGTGAACAAATTAGAGCAACTACTGAGAAGTCAAGACATAGTCAAAACAGGATCAAAACAGGTAACATGTCATCACATCAAATTCAGAAACAGATTTATGACATATACTTAATGTACATTCATATTTAGTCAACTAATCCATAGAATGGGTTATGAAAGCATGTTCAAAGAGAAGGGTTAATAGAAAATTTAAACATTGAAGAGACAGCAAAAGTGCAAAGGTTCTAAACATTCAGTAATACATAGGCTAGGTAGACTTTAAAGAGATCAATTCAAACCAGGTCTAAACATGTCTCAAACTACAACTGTAATGGCAGTTAGATTAGAAAAGCTTAAAATTGAAGTAAGACAGTCAGAATTGCCTACGAGAGCAGCTCAGAAACACATTGAACAACAATGTTTAGAAGTGAAAACACATGCTAATGGCAGGTAAATGAGAATGAAATGACAAAGGTTTAGTAACTCACCAGTTAAGTGAAAAGAAGAAAGAAAGGAAGTGCACAGTGTTATGAATATCAACAGAAGAGAAAGAACCCAGAATTTCTGGCCTTGGCTTTAGCCGGCTAGGAACCAAAGTGCAGAATAAAAGTATTAAAGAGCAAAGAGCACAAAACTTTAATTTTTTTAGTAAATTGCTTAACGATTCGAGACTGTTTCAATGGGAAATGGGGAAGGGTTTATATAGCAATAGAAATAAAACACCCAAACAAGGAAAATCATCAGTCAAAGAAAGGAAAGCAATCGAAATCAGTAAGAAAAAAGGGGAAATTTCTAAACCCTAATTTTAGGGAAAGCACAAAAATTGGCAAAAATCTAAAAGAAAATAAAAAATAAAAATCAAATGATGCATAGAATAAGATGAACATAGATAGAAATATCACTTAAAATCAAAGAATCAAACCAGATTTTGTTCGGTCTAAAAGAGATCTGAAACCCTAATTTTTAGGGTAAGTAAGAATCAACAAAGATACACAAAGATCCATACCATAATAAAACAAGAATGAACATAGATGGAATAGTGGAAAGGTCAAGAAGTTGAACCAACTTTGGTTCGATTTTGACGAGATCCGCTTGCCATAATTAGGCAAGCGTTATAGAGAAGGATCCAGTACCAAGGGGGAGTCGAATATGGCAAGAAATAGTCGTATAATCCCATGGCTGGTGGGATTAGGAGAGGGATTTGGGGGAAGACGGCTAGGGAGAGAAGGCGGCTTTGAGAGAATTCAAAGGCGGCGGCAGGTGAAGAGTGATTAGGGTTAGGGTAGTGTTTGGTTAATTAAAAGGGACGAGGTAATATGGGTTGTTGATCTCAAACATCAACGACCATGATTAGTTGGGGTTTCTGGGTCGGGTTGGTTTAATTGGCTGGGTTGGGGGTTATTTGGTTTTGACTCAGAGGTTATTGGGCTGGGACTGGGTAGTTTAGGTCCGAAATTAAGGTAAATTTAGGGCCAGATTTTAAATACCCAATGTTTAATAAATAAATAATTTATTTATAAAAGTAATTAATAAATATCAAAAATATCATTTGTGCACTAAAATAATGGAAATAATTACTTAACATTATAAAAATATAAAAAATTATTTTTTCATAGATAATGTAATTATGCATGCATATGGGCTATTATTGCAAAATGTGCAATTTAGCAAAAAAATACAAATGTAATTATAAGAAATGCATTGAAAAATATTTAAAATCTCATATTGGTACAAATGATAAGTATAGATGATTAAATCATCATAAAATAATTTGGAGGATAATTATTGGATATTTACAAAATGAAATGCAGAAATAAATTGATTTAAAGCCTTTGAAAATTATGGAAAATTATGAAAAAAATACTTGTATGCTTATAAATCAAAATGATGATGTATATGCACTACTTTGAAAGTATATATATGAGGGAAAATTGGGTATCAACCGCTGCCCCTGTTTACCCGGGAATGATGAAAGAGTTGTCAGGTAAAGAAATGATGACTGATTTTGACAGAATGGGGTGATTTTGAAAATATGGGCCGAACCCTAGTTTCTGGGTTGCCTACATATCCCTGTTTTTACGGGAATCAGGCCATGTGTAGTTCTGGATCCAATGGTGGGATAGACCGATAGCATTGTTGTAGGAACGGACAAGCTTTTCTAGACAGGGCGATATCGAGATTGTGAATGGATGTATCTGGGAACGGTTATGGATATCTGAATGGTTATTAGATGGGAATGGGTAACGGACAGTAGTTGGTTACGTCTAAAATAATTGCGGCTATGAACGTTGAACGGAAACCAGAGCGAAGATTGCTCCTGTTAGGAGAACGATTACTTCCTAGATCACATGCAAACTTAAAACACGATGCATGCAAAATATATATATTGATTACTGTGAGAAATTAAACATGATGCAAATTCCCTTCGGACCATGGAGATCGACTTTGGACGGCGAGGATGGCGTCCTTAGACCATGATGTCATGGGCCATGAATCGTGAGATAGGGGATTCGCAGGCTATGAAATGATGTTCTCGGGCCATGATGATGGTGCCTCTAAACTATGACGCCTTTGAATAATGATGTGCAATATTGAGAGATTCTCAAGCCATGGCATGGTGTCTTCCGGCATGAGGATGATGCCCCGGGACTATGACGCCTTTGGAAATATTGGCTATATTTCAGCCCATGAAATACAAAGACATGATGAAAAAAGACATAGCTTAGTCTTGTGTAAGGTCGGGGGAAGAGCTTAGCCCCAAGTTAGAGAATAATGCAAGGTTTTGAATAGCGTAGAACTTGTGGTTATGCAAGGAGAGACAATGTTTAGTCTCATGCAAGAATGGAGACAATGCTTTGTCTCGTGCAAACGGAAGGCAGTGCTTAGCCTTATGCAATTAAGAAGGCATGGCTTAGACTCATGAAAGGAATGTAGATAGTGTTTAGTCTCATGCAAGGGAAGGAAATTCTTAGCCTTAATGCAATTGAGGAGGCAGAGATTAGCCTCATGCAAGAATGGAGACAATGCTTAGTCTCATGCAATGGAAGGCAGTGCTTAGCATTGTGCAATAGAATAGGCATGGCTTAGCCTCATGCAAGAATGGAGGCAAATCTTAGTCTCATGCAAGGGAAGGCAGTGCTTAGCCTTATGCAATTAAGAAGGCAAGGCTTAGCCACACTCAAAATTCTACCCCAGTTATTTAGGCGATTCTATGACCCTTCACATACGATGACGTCGGCTGGACTTGCTCTGGAATTTTGAGAGTCCTCCTTAAAATTGTACCCCAGTTTCTGGTGTTGGGGAAAATGAAAATTTTATTGAATTGTGACCGAACCCACAGGGCTACCTACGTATCCCCTCTTAAACGGGAATCAGATCAAATGTAGTTCAGTTACATTAGATGAAAAAATGTAAATAATTTAGACATAATATCTTTTGACTGCGTCTAAGTTGATAGGCTTTGGCCAAATTTCTCATCTATTTCCGCGAGTATGAGTGCTCCTCCTATTAGTACTCTGTGAACGATGTAGGGTCCTTGCCAGTTGGGTGAAAATTTTCCTATGGCTTCATCCTGGTGTGGAAAGATCCGTTTCAACACCAGCTGCCCCGGTGCGAACTGTCTAGGTCTGACCCTTTTGTTGAAAGCTTTGGAAATTTTGTTCTGATAAAGTTTACCATGACATACTGCATTCTTTCTTTTCCCATCAATTAGAGCTAATTGTTCATAGCGGCTATTTATCCACTCTGCATCACTGAGTTCAGCTTATTGTATAATTCTTAAAAAAGGAATTTCCACCTCGGTGGGAATGACGGCTTTAGTACCGTAGACCAGCAAATAAGGAGTTGCCTTGGTTGATGTGTGGACTGTGGTACGGTATCCCAATAAGGAAAATGGTAGATTCTCGTGCCATTGCTTGTGATTTTCTACCATCTTCCCAATATCTTTTTGATGTTCTTCTTGGCGGCCTCCAAGGCTCCATTCATTTGGGGCCGGTAGGATGTGGAATTCTTGTGCTTGATTTTGAAGGTCTCGCACATAGCTTTCATTAGGTCACTGTTGAGATTGGCGGCGTTGTTGGTGATGATGGATTATGGAACCCCGAATTGGACAACAATTCGATCTTTGACAAAATCTATGATGACTTTCTTGGTCACAGCTTTGTAAGATGCAGCTTCAACCCATTTTGTGAAGTAGTCTATGGCCACTAGAATGAACCTATTCCCGTTTGAAGCGGTGGGCTCAATTGGTCCAATGACATCTATTCCCCAGGAAGCAAAAGGCCAAGGCGCACTTGTTGCATTGAGTTCATTTGGTGGCACCCATATCATATCTGTGTATTTGGCAATGATGACATTTTTGGACATACCTGATGCAGTCTGTTTCCATAGTCATCCAAAAATACCGTGCTCTTAGTATCTTCTTGGCTAAACAAAACCATTCATGTGTGGTCCGCAAGTTTTAGCGTGTATCTCTTCAAGTAGTCTGGAAGCCTCTGTGGTGTCAACACACCGTAATAGCCCTTAGTTTGGAGTTCTTCTATACAGGATTCCTCCACTTTGGAAGAAATGGTTGGACAATCTACGAAGTGTACGTTTCTGAGTATGATTTGCATGCTTCGGGTACTCTCCTTTTGCCAAGTACTCCTCGATATTGTGAAACCATGGATTCCCATATGTTTCTTCTTCAACATGAGCACAGTAAGCTGGATGATTATGAATCCTTACCGGAATGGGGTCAATGAAATTCTTGTCCGGATGTTGTATCATGGAGGACAAAGTGGACAATGTGTCTACGAACTCATTCTGGATTCTCGGGACATTATTGAACTCTATATTTATGAACCTCTTCATCATCTCTTGTACATGATAGAGATATGGTGATATCTTGGTATTTCTTTGTAGCCCATTCTCCCTGCACCTGATGTACCAGCAGATCTGAATCACCAATTACCAGCAATTTCTGGATATTCATGTCAACGGCCAAAGTGAGCCCCAATATGCAAGCCTCATATTCCACCATATTATTGGTGCACGGAGATCTGAGTTTCGTAGATACTGGATAATGTTGACCTGTTTTTCATACCAAAACGGCTTCAATACCCACCCCTTTGAAATATCCAGCCCCATCGAAGAACATTCTCCACCTGTCATAGGTTTCAACAATATCTTCTCCTACGAATGATACTTCTTCATCAGGAAAATATGTTTTTAATGGCTCGCATTCTCCTACTATAGGATTTTCCACAAGATGGTCCGCTAATGATTTTCCCTACCGCCTTCTGAGTCACATAGACGATGTCGAATTCACTGAACAATATTTTCAATTTTGCTTGCTTCCCTGTAGGCATGGGTTTCTGGAAGATGTACTTCAAAGGATCCATCCTTGATATGAGATATATGGTATATGCACAAAACTAGTGCCTCAGTTTCTGGGCTATCTAGGTCAAAGCACAACATGTGCGTTCCAGCAGAGAATATCGTGCTTCGTAGGGTGAAAACTTCTTACTTAGATAATATATTGGCATATTCTTTCCTTCCCATCTTGTCATGTTGTCCCATCTAGTATGGAGAGATAGAGTAGCAACGGTCTACCAGGTTCTGACAGACTAGGACTGGAGGTGTGGACAAATATTCTTTGATTTTTTCAAAAGCTTTCTAGCAGTCTTCAGTCCAACTAGTTGCGGCGTCCTTCTTCAACATTTTGAAAATCGGCTCACATATTACAGTTGATTGCGCTATGAAACGGCTGATGTAATTGGGACGCCCCGAGAAACTCATCACGTCTTTCTTGTTCTTTGAGGGAGGCAAATTCTGGATAGCCTTGACCTTTGATGGGTATAGCTCAATTCCTCGGCGGCTGATGATAAATCCTAACAACTTTTCAGCGGGGACTCCAAAGGCGCATTTTGCGGGATTCAATTTCAAATTGTACCTCTGAAGCTGGTCAAAAAATTTCCTTAAGTCTGCTATGTGATTTGTGCCTTTCTTGGATTTGATAATGACATTGTCCACATATACCTCTATTTCCTTATGTATCATGTCGTGGAAAATAGTTGTCATGGCTCTTATATAAGTGGCCCCGACATTCTTCAGACCAAATGACATCATTTTATAGAAGTACACCCCCACGATGTAATAAAAGCTATTTTCTCGGCATCTTCTTCATCCATCGAGATTTGATGATATCTCGCGAAGCAATCCACAAAGTATTGGAGTTCATGCTTGGCATAGTTGTCGATTAATATGTGTATGTTGGGTAGTGGAAAATCATCTTTGGGACTTGCTCTGTTTAAGTCCCGATAGTCGACACATACTCTGACTTTCCCATCCTTCTTAGGAACCGGCACGATGTTAGCCAACCAGGTTGGATATTCAACCACTCTGAGAACCTTAGATTTGATCTTCTTGGTGACTTCCTCTTTGATTTTCAGACTCATATCTGGCTTGAACTTTCTGAGCTTTTGCTTTACAGGCACACACATCGGATTGGTGGGTAGCTTATGAGCCACTATGGATGTGCACAACCCATTCATATCATCATAAGACCATTGTTCATATTCTTTCAGGAAATGAGTGTACTCTTCTTTTTCTGATGATGATAGGTGAATGCTTATGCGAGTTTCTTTGACTGATTCGGAATCTCCCAAGTTGACTATCTTAGTCTCTTCCAGGGTGTACTTAAGTTTATTCTCAAAATTCTCAACTTCTCTGACAATTTCCTCAGGTATTATATCTTCTTCTTCTATCTCTTCCGAGTTACTATCCTTATGTTGCGTTGTCTCATTACATATCACAGTCGTTGGTTTATCAAGATAAGAAATAGTAATGCTGTAGAGAGAGAAAAATATAGAGAATAGTAGTAAAATAATAAAATAACAAGCCATTGATAAGTGTCAAACAAAAAGCGATTTAAATGATTCAAGCAAATGTTTCCAAAACAAAATACTGAAAAATGTTTTTAAAAATGCTCAAAAGAATTATTTTCAAAATAAATGACACTAGCAGCCAGGCTACCCCGGGACTCCGCGGGCCCTTGATGGTGTGGTTGTCCAGTTCCTGAGAACAACTCCTTTCTTCACTGTCTGGATGACGAGGCCTTCCGCCTCTTCCTCCTCAACTATTACACTACAATCCATGTCTTCATCTTCTAAGAATATATTCCTCAAACCAGCTAGCACTTCATCTTCTTTAGATCCCCATATCATATCAGCCTGATGGAAGGATGGGCTCAAATGTGGTATTGGTTGCTCGAGAGGGTAATAAGTACTGCGCCATGGTGGCGACCAATTTTGATACTCATGCCAAGTGTATTAATATCCCAGTCCAAAGTTTGTACCGTGATGCCTTAACTGTATTGGTTTGGCAATACCCTGGAGATTCTCTCTGAGCCCTTTACCAGGTTCATATCCTTCCCATGCTAATATGCTATCTAATTTACCACTCCACCATTTTTCCTTCTCGATTGAATTAACACGCTCAATGTGATGGTAAGTCTCTCCACCCAACTTCCTTTTATTCTCTACGACCGGAACAGTCTGATTGGTGTAAATAAGGTTACTCTCGTCTCCATGAATGATCACCTCTTGATGATTCCATTCGAACTTTACATCCTGATGCAGAGTAGATGCTACAGCCTCAGCAGCGTGTATCCAAGGTTGTCCCAATAATAAATTTTATGAGGTGGATATGTCGAGTACTTGGAATTCAATATCAAACCAAGTTGGGCCCACTTGTAAGAAAAGGATGGTTTCTCTGATTGTGGCCCTTTGAGACCCATCGAACGCGTTTACGTTCATAGTTCCTGCTCGTATCTCATGCAAAACTTTACTCAATCCCTTCGAAGTGGTTAATGGACAGATATTGAGACTTGATCCTCCATCTATCAAAACCCTAGCAATGAATTTGTCTTCACATTGTACCGTGATATGCAACGCCCTGTTGTGGCTCAACCCTTTCGGTGGCAGTTCGTCTTCATGGAAGCTGATATTATGGCTTTCCAATACTTGTTCTACCATGTTAGACATCTCCCCACTGGTAACGTTGTTGGGCACATAAGCCTCGTTCAATACCTTCATCAACGCGTTCCTATGTGCTTAAGAATTCTGCAGTAATGATAAAATAAATATCTGAGCAGGGGTCTTGTTTAGATGGTCAACTACAGAGTACTCTCTTGCTTGCACCTTCCTCCAAAGATCATCTGGGCCAATTTCAATGATAGGCTATTTTGAAGCGGCTTCTTTACTTGTTCCCCCTAGGTGCCCAGGCGTGTAAACCCTACCAGTTCTGGTCATCCCCTGCGCTGCACCAGTTTCTTCCATTTTCCCTTTTCCTTTCCTTCTCGTTTCTGCGGTGTAGTCCCAGTGTTCAACATTATAATTAAAGTATGGTGCAAGCGCTATTGTTATAATGAATGGTGTGGTCACTTCTACTTCAAACAGAGCAGGCGCAGCTGAAGGTGTTGTTACTTCAACTTCGAATGGAGTTGGTGTTGCTACCTCAACTTCGATCGGTGGTCGTATCTATACCACAATATGAGTGAGAGTGACTGCAGGTTTCTTAGGATCGTCCCGTTCTCGAATGAGCCTAATTGACCCTTTCGTATCCCATTCTTCATCAGTTTCTATCACATTTACCCCCTCGCCCCTATGATCCGGGAGAGGATTATTGCGGATATTAGGTGCAACCTCTTTTGCTTGTATAACCTTGGTATCAATTAATATCTGGATCTTGTCCTTCAGAGTGCGACATTCATCAATAGTGTGAACTTTCATGCCCGAGTGGTAGGCACATGTCTTATTTTGATTGACCCATTGAGAGGAATATCCATGGCTACAATAGGAATGGGAGTGACATAACCGGTAGCCTTCAGTCTCTCATACAACTGGTCGATGGGTACAGCAATGGGGGTGTATTGTCTGGGTGGTTTGCGGTCGAAGTTTGGTCTGGGTGTTTGATAGTTTTGGCGGGCTGGAGGAGAGTGGTAATATGTTGTCTAGGTATTGTAAGTATGGTAAGCGGTGGCGGGTTGTGGATATTTGGGAGGGGAAGGCTGATATGTGGGTGGAGGTGTTTGGTATGTGAGAGGAGATTTTGGACCTTGGGCTTCACGACCCCTACTTCCTTCTTCTTGGATATGCCTCCTGATTGTATGGCCTTATTGGTATCTTGTAATGCCTCGAAATTGGTTTTCATCCTACTTTTAATTCCTTCCTCTATTATTTCTCCCAATTTGATAATCTCAGAGAATTTATGATTTTCAATAACCATTAACCTCTCGTAGTATTGCGGATCCTAGGCCCGTACAAAGAATTTGTTCATTTGTTCTTCTTCCAATGGTGGCCTTACTTTCGCAGCTTCTGACCTCCACCGAGTAGCATACTCGCATAAAGTCTCTATTGGCTTCTTCTTAAGATTTTGGATATAGAAGACATCTGGTGCATTCTTCGTATTGAATTCGAACCGATCCATGAAATCTGACGCCATGCTTACCCAGTTAATCCACTTCTTTGGATTTTGGCTGATATACCAAGATAGGGCGTCTCCAGTGAGGCTCCTCATGAATAACTTCAGGCGGATTCTTTCATCTTTACCAACCCCTATGATCTTGTCGCAATACGTCCTCAGATGCACCTTTGGTTACCTGTTCCGTCGAACATTTCGAACATGGGAGGATTGTAGCTCTATGGCAGTTCTACGTCCGGTTGAATACACAAATCTTCATAGTTCAAACCTTCAATGCCTTTACCCCCTACAACGCCTTGGACTCGACTTGTAAGCTTCTTAAGTTCCTCCGTCATATTCTTGATGAGCAAGTCCTTCTCGGCGGATTCTGATGTGTATGGGGTTTGTTGTGAAGTTTGAGGTAAGGTTTCTACGTATATGGGGTTACTTTGGTGGATTCCAGGGATTTGGGTGTATTGGTGATCATTGGTTGAGTTCTTGGGATCAGGGGTAGGATGTGGTGTATTTTCATGAGTGTGGTAGGTGGTAGTCTGTGGGTACTGGGTTGGATGATGTTGGTGTTGTGGAGGAGTTGGTACTGGTGGGGGATTAGGATTTTGGGGAGGCGTGGCATATTGGTGAGGGTGCGGGAGGATTTTGCGGGTGATGGTTTTGTGTATTTTGAGGAGGTGTTGGGTTTTGGGCGTTTTGTTGGTTGATGTCTGGGACATTCAAGGCGAGGCCAAGTTATGGACCTGATCAAGTTCCCCTTGTAACTCCGATATCTTTTGCTCTAACCGCAAAACCAAGTCATTCTATGCCGGAGTACTCCGACTGTCCGAAGTCTCAACATTCTCTGCATGTGTTGCGTTGTCTTTCCTGATACCACTCATATCGTCCATATTAGATTTTACCATGCTTTTAGGATCACTTGGAGGAGGAGGAGGTGGAGGACCTCTAGATCTGGTATGATACGCCGATGATGCCAGTATGCACGAACCAACCTTAGAGGATTGGAATAATCAAAACAAAGAAAAGCAAAAAGGTAAACAAGTCAGTGGGGAGTTTTGAAAGGATATTTGCAGTATTTAAACATGTATTGCGGAATTATAAATTCGGGTCCTAATTTAGGGGACCTTATCATACCCGAGGTAGGCCTAGCGACATATAGATTTGGAGAAAACTCAATACCGATAATTGCGTCATTTCATTAATATGATAAATAGACCAAATCCCTACTAAAACGACAATAATTATAAAGAGTCACTAGTGGCATCTGCCTTATTACAATCGAGTTATAAAACGAATCTAGAAAACAAGTAAATATCAATCCTAATCTACTCAGTTCCAGATGGACCTTCTCCTAGCTTGGCCTTCTTATCCCCATCGATCAGATTCCCCAGGTCGCGCATGTCCAGCGGCAGATATGTCGTTGCTAGATGTCCTCCTTCATTGCCCTCTGCATTTGACAATCCACAACCATTTTCCTCATCTTCCCCTCAAGCTCCATCAAACCCTGCTCTAAATATCCAACCTCTCTGTTGATTTGGTAGAGATACCTCTCCATTTGTTGATTGCTTCCATGTCCACTTTGTGTTGTTCCAAATGTCTAGCCTCAGATTCGAAAACCCTTTTACGCAACATCTTGTACTTGACTTGTGCCTCAGTAGCGTCGTCTATAACCCTGTTTCTCAAATCAATCCCTGGCTTGACCTCTCCTGCTATGTCATCGACCAACCATGATATGTAGAAATACACATGGCCGGCATGATACCAGTCTGGCTCGATAGTATCCTTTTCTACAACAATCTTTTAATGCCACATGTGATGTGCCTCGCACTTAAATGGAATGACATTACCCTGGAAGTATGCTTTGTAATGAACCATCTTGGAGACTCGTGGTATGACGTGTTTCCTCCGAGCTTGCCTCATGACTCTGATAGGAGCAGAAGGATAGATACCTCTTAATGTGATTAGCATTGGATGAGGAACATCTCTTGACCTAATGATGAATTCACTACTAGGGAACCACTCGAACATCCAATGGACCTTGTCGTCAGTCAAATTTCTATAGAAATGTACCCAGCCCACAGCGTTTCCTGGTTGTGCAAACCTGCCCGGGATAAAAGTCATTCTCTTCGGATGGTGAAAAGTTATGTGGTCATTCCATGGTCACCACGGAAATTCTTGTTGATATTGTCCTCTTTGAAGGTGTTCAACAACCATATTTGCAGCAACAGATTGCAATCCTCGAAATGCCTATCCTTTCTTGCAACTGTCTGAGGTTCGGTACATCTCAGCCACGATCATCGGGACAATAGAGTAAGTTTGTCCCCCAATTACTTCCATTAGGGTCTTAGTGACCATATCTAAGCCGGTGTGGATCCTTTCTCCTTGTATTAGGAATACCAGCATCCTCAGAAAACAGACAATAAACACAAAAATCTGACGGTGAGTCCAACCCAGAGAAGTGATGGCAATCTCATCATGATAAGAATAGTAGGACTTGATGTGCCCATAACGCTCTTAAAGGAAGTCGAATGGTATGTAAGACTTCTTCAGGCAGACTAACTCATCATGCCTTCTGAAACCCATCATTTTCAAAAAGCCTCGAGATGTATGATTTTCCGGTACCAACAGACCAGAGCTATCCCAGGGAAGTCCAGCAAAGCCTCATATTTTCTCTAGAAGGGGAGTTATTTCTATGTCACCGAAGCGGAAAATGACCCTCTTCTCATCCCAAAACATAGTAGCGGCCTTAATCAGTACATTGTTTGGCTGAATGTCTATCAAGGAAGGTAAACTTCAAAGAACTCTTTTCACATGGTTTTTGTCGCTTGGCGAGAGATATTCCCACCAATCTAGTAACAAAGGTGGGATACTTTGAACCATGCCAAACCTGGGGACTTCGTGCCACATTTCTGGAAAACAAATAAATTTAGCCCTTTCCCCCTCCAGATTCGACTATTTACACATTAATGATCAGCATATCAACACGTTTTCTCCAAATAATGTACATATCATGATTGTACCCGTTGGTATTATGGAAATCCCGATGGGCTTTTGGACAAGGTTTGCCTTAGGGAGTGATTACGGGGATAACGTTCTAACTCATACTAGGTTAGACATGATGCATGCATAGTTAATATCAAAGTGGGGTTTCTAGAAGAGTCTAGACCGGCACCCCCAATTGGACAACTTGAGAGGGAAAGGCACGGAACCGTCAATTGCACCACTGATTGACTAGTTTTACTGCAAATAAGCCTTTTCAAATTTAAAAGGGTGATTTAGGAAGAGCGCGGACACTCATCAAGTGCCTCTATGGTATTAATTACGCACGAGTGGAATATGATGTGGAGCATGCTTTATGTAAAGATAAAACAACACGTTGTCAAGTATTTTTGCATGATGAAGGCAGTGAATACAGTATTAAATTAAATGTAAAGACATAGAAAGAAAGAAAAACAAGGAAGAAGTTAGTTCGCGTAATGTGAAAGAATTGTAATGAATCAAGTAATGGGTAGGGATAGGGAGAGACATGATATAGCAAAAATATAAAAAAATTATTTGGAGCAAGCGAACGGGACTAGAAAATAAGGGGAAACACATATTGTAACCAAATCAAGCGAAGATTTGCATACGAGTTCACATAAAAGGGAAATAGGGAAGAGGGTTACGCATGTAGCAATAAAAGGGCAAAAGGGAGCGAGATATTCAGGTAATAGCAAAATAATAGAGGCACGCTTATCAGAGGAGACTAATTCATATAGACAAAGTTCGCAATGGTAAGAGCCTAAAATATATCCCTAGCAGATTCGCCATGCTGTCGCGCCCATTTTTCTCGCGAATTCGGGTTTCGACATGTGACAACTCTTTTAAGGAAGGGTGTTAAAATAGAGTCGCCACCTAACGGGTTTGAGGTGCGTTAGGGCACCTATTTGCAGATAACTCAGGTTTAACCAATTTGTGTCACCAAAGATCGGGTAAGGGCTCAAATTACCTCGAGAAGAAGGTGTTAGGCACTCCTCGAGGTCCACAACTGTGGGTCCCGACCGAGTTCAAATTATATGAATTAATCTAAATAAAAAATAAAATTGGGCAAATGAACAAATAATTGATTTTAAAAGCAAAGATTGGGGGGTCCTAAGTTTTTTTAGCCTAAAGAATCACCCCGTGCAACATAAATAATACTCTGTAACTCCCTCGAGGTGGGTTTTACTCGTATTATTCAACGATCATAGACTATCATCTCCTGCTACCATCTTTAAGTTGTTTACCTAAAGCGCACTAGTTGATTCTAGATCGTACCCTATGTGTGCACTACCCGTCCCACATCTATTGTCAAGGAGGCATTTGGACCTCTATCTAGGGGTGGTTCCAGACTTAACTTATGTTTCATAAAAATGAGAAAACTAAGCGACATACAAAACAAATTGGACTTTCATGTATAGGCAAATAAGGGCTCAAGTAAGCCTCCACACTTAGACAATAAAAACACGCACACAAGTTAACACTTGACAGTTGCAGATTTTAAACTAATTAAAGTTATTGAATCCTATAGGCATGATCTCCATGTGATACTGGATTTTAATAAGCAGGTAGTTCCATATGTAAAATCCATTTTCCTTAATACAATTTCTAAAAGCCTACGCAGTTGCCTACTTATTATAAGTAGAAGATATTAAACCTATAGGCACGATGTCTAGGTGATTCACGCAGTAACTAACAATGGTAATCACAGGAATATGTTCAGAAATTCTTAATCGAGTCATATACGCATGGTTTCTAATAATGATAATTAGCACAGTGTTGAACGCACTTGAAAGAAACGAGCAGGACAATAATTAAATCTGATTTTAGACCCTATATGCAGGATTTCTATAGTCATAATTGGGACTGATTTTAGATCTTATAGGCATGGTATCTAAATTTGTAGATTAGGAAGTATGTAAATTAACAGAATCCTATACGGCCTAATGCATGTGCACATTGAGATATTAGTCATTTAATATCCTATAGGCATGGTTTCTAACAGGTAAAAGCAGAACACATTTGAACCAAATAGAGAACCTATAGGCAGGATATCTAAATTTGTAACTAAACACATTTGGACATAATAACGCATTTTGAGCAAAGTAGAGAACCTATAGGTAGGAATTCTACCCATTTCAATACAAGTATTAAGATAAACCCCTTTTCTCAATTTTACTAATACCCCCAATTTTCATTACAACAATTATAACATACCCAAAATGAATGGAATAGGTTACAGAGTAAAATAACTACAGGGAGCCTACAGCAGGCCCAAAGATATACCCAGTCAAGCCAGGCCTTAATTCCCTTGGTTCACAACAACCCAGAAATTACATCTTCATTGACATAAGGCAGCCAGAAATCAACTGATTCACCTAGTAGGCAGAAAACTGAGTTGAGCATATAGTACCTAGACCATAGTGTGTCAAAGTTCCGAAGGGCTTCAGGAACCCAATGTAGTGCTCACACTATGGAGGTTAATAGGAGAGATTCTTCAGAGGATAACTAGGGACCAAGTCCTAGTGTGTCAGAATTCACAAGGGTCTCAATTGGACCCTGAGCAGTGCTCACACTAGAGAGGTCAAGGGATAGAACCTAAGTAGCCTTGGCATTCAGCCGGCTAAGAACAAGAATTCAAAGAGACCAAGCAGTAAAGGAATAGACTGAGGTTAAGGGACAACACTGAGGGATACAGATAGATTCAAGTTGAGCATATAAAATCAGGTAATAGAACATGCTTGGGTTTTAAGAACAGACTTTAGCAAATTTTCAAAAGAAAAAATTCAACACATAATACATATGTTACCAAGACATGTTTGCACGATGGATGTGCACAGACTCATAGTAAATGAAGTTCAGATTAAGCTAAGTGTAGAATGCTAGTGTCACAAGAAGGAATCATATCAATTGGCAACAGAACTTAACAGGGTGAGAACAAATTAGAGCAACTACTGGGAAGTCAAGACATAGTGAAAAAAGGATCAAAACTGGCTACATGTCGTCACAGCAAATTCAGAAACAGATTTATGGTATATACTTAATGAATACATTCATATTTAGTCAATTAATCCATAGAAAGGTATATGAAAGCATGATCAAAGAGCAAGGTTAATAGCAGATTTAAACATTGAAGAGATATCCAAAGTGCAAATGTTCTAAACATTTAGTAATACATAGGCTAGGCAGACTTTAAAGAGATCAATTTAAACCACGTCTAAACATGTCTCAAACTACAAACGTAATGGCATTTAGATTAGAAAAGCCTAAATTGAAGTAAGACAGTCAGAATTGCATACGAGATAAGCTCAGAAACACATTGAATAACAATCTTCAAAAGTGAAAACACATGCTAATGGCAGGTAAATGAGAATGAAATGACAAAGGTTTAGTAACTCACCAGTTAAGTGAAAACAAGAAAGAAAGGAAGTCCACAATGTTATGAATATCAACAAAAGAGAAAGAACCCAGAATTTCTGGCCTTGGCTTTCAGCCGGCCAGGAACCAAAGTGCAGAATAAGAGTATTAAAGAGCAAAGAGCACACAACTTTAAACTTTTTAGTAAATTTCTTAACGATTCGAGACTATTTCAAAGGGGGATAGGGAGGGGTTTATATAGTAGTAGAAATCAGACACCCAGACAAGGAAAATCATCAATCAAACACTAGAAAGGAAAGCAATCGAAATCAGTAAGCAAAATGTTGAAATTTCAAAACCCTAATTTTAGGGAATGTACAAAAATAGGTAATAAGATGAACATAGATACAAACGAGATCTGAAACCCTAATTTTTAGGGTAAGTTAGAATCGACATAGATACACAAAGATCCATACCATAATAGAACAAGAATGAACATAGATGGAATAGTGCACTACAAGAAATTTGATTTTTAACGACCACTTCTCAACGAAGGGACTAAAATCCGGTCGTTATAAGTGTACTTATAGCAACCAAAAATTTTTCCGGTCGTTGAAATTAATTGTTAACTCAATTTAACTAGGGAATAGTATTGGGCCCAAATATAAGCTGGTAGCCTGTCGTTATTAACAAAGTGGCGCTAATTTTACATTTCCCTCTATTTTTTCCTAGCCCAGTCCGCCAACCTTCACAAAAAAGGGGGACAAACCCTCAGAACATGCAAACGCTAGTTTCTCCAATAATTTCTCCAACAGTGCGCAAATTTCTCCAACGACAGAACGCAAATTTCTCCAACAGAGCGCTAATTTCTCCAACAGATCGCTTAATTCACCAATAAAGCTCTTATTTCTCCTAAAATGTAGAAACTGAAACTGCTATTTGTGCAAGAAGGGCAAGTAAAATTCACCGTGAACTGCTATTTCAGCGAATTACTGGTGTTCAGACGTCAATCTCATCGTATTGGAGAAATTGCTGGTCACTTCCATTGATAACAATTGCTCACGTTTCTTCTCATCAAGGTAAGTTTCAAAATTGTACACTTTTTATGTTAATTTTAGTTTAGATGAAACCCAGTTCAAAACCATGGCTGTTCAAATTCAATTATTAAGTTTGAACAGAAAAAGTGAGTGAAAAGCTAGGGTTTTAAGGGAAAATTTTCTTCTATGCTTTTAGGTATTCTTCTTCGATTTTTTGTTCGCGTTTCAAATTCCAGAGAAACGATTAAAGGAAGATATTTTCAAAGATTAAAGTTTTTTTCTCTGATTTTCGGCTATTACTCCTATGCTTTTGGAGTTAATTTTGTTTCATATACATAGATATAAAACAAAAATATATATTTTAGTTTTTGACTTGTCGATCTTCGGTCATGGATCATGTTTGAGCTTGGTTGGTGTTTTGGGGTTCGGACGTGACTCCCAAAAATGAACAGAAATTTGGCGTTGGTACGGTATACTTTAGCTTCTTTTTATTTTTACTTCATTATAACATGGACTAATTCACAAGGCTGTTGTTTCCTTGTATTCTATTAGTAACTTTTCCTTGTTATGTCTAATATGTATGTATGGTGATAGTTATAACTTATACTGGTGACTCTTTTTATTGACCTCCTTATGTGCATTTAGTTGTGGTGCCTTCATAGTAGAGAATATGGATAGCAAAAACAACGTAGAAAATCAACTTTTATCTCAAATAGTGAAAAGTGTTATGGTATATGCAAATCAGCAGTTATACCAGTAGCAGCAAAATCAACAGGTCTAAATGCTTGCAACCTTGTTCCACTGTACGAAAAATTGCAGCCTATGATCTTGAATATGTTTGAAAATTATTTCTAACAGACCCACATTTAAAAGAATCTTAGTTAAACTGAAGTATGTTATACTTTTGCTCATAAATATGCTCGTATCTACTTTACAGAAGGTGCCTCAATAAAGTATGCTATATTTTTAATTCTGTCCATATCCATATGTATGTAAATATATATATATATATATATATATATATATATATAATTGCTTTTTAGTGTTAGATTAATAGAACAATGATTGGTCTCAGAATTGTTATAATTACAATTTGTGTATAGCTCTCTTATACAGGTGTAGTTATTAAAATAAAAACGTTAGATTCTGACAATATAGAGCTTATAAAAGAGATACTTAACTGTAGCCGTAAATAACAAAATGAGAGTCCTCGATCTGGTCCATATCCTAGAAATGCATTTGTGTATCTTTCCTCAGGGATGTCACGCTTTCTCAATAGTTTCATCCCTTAGCACTCTGTATAGAATCTGAACCAGTGTTGTTAAAAGCGATCGCTTCTCGTTTTAAGCGTTGAAGCGAAGCGAAGCGCAGCCCCATCGCTTTTATGGCAGAAAAGCGGCTCACATACAAAAAGCGCACGCTTTTCTCGCTTAAGCGAGAAGTGACGCGGTGAAAAAAGCGCAGAAAAGCGTGCTTAAGCAACGGAGCAACATCTATTAGGGTTTCTTTTTTAAAAAAATTGGGAAAACGAAGGCATCTGTTACGCTTCTTCTCCAACTTCAGCGACGTGAAGGCTGCTTCTTCTCCAGGTAAGTTTCTTCTTCTCTCTTCTTCTCTTCTTCTTCTCTTCTTCTTCTCTAGTTCTCTGCGACTCCTTTTTTTCTCTTTTGCCTATTTCTCCTGGTTCGACTCCTTCTGCCCTATTTCTCTGGTTCTCTGTTTTTATTGCTTTGTTTTCTCTTTTTCTTTTTTCTGCTCTGTTTTCTGTTTTATGGTCACTGGATGTCTCTGTTTTCTACCCTATAATTAATTGTTTTTTTTTTGGTTGTTGTTTTCTGCTCAGTACCCTATAAGCATATGTCATGACTTTTTTTGAGGATTATTCACTATCTAGTTTTAGTATCTATTATAGGCTTCTTGATTTAAGAATTGAAACATTTGCTTAATATGTGTTATTTTAATGAGTTCCTAGTGATTTATCTATGCATATTTTATTTTTTTAATTTATGTGTTAAATTGCGCTTCACGTGGAAAAAGTGCGTGCTTCGCTTCGCGCTTCTCGCTTCGGTGAAGCGAGGCCTCGTTGCTTTTTTGCGCTTAACGCTTTTCAAAACACTGATCTGAACACAATCACGGAACGTTAGAAGAGGCGGTTAAAGAGAATAAGATCATGACTTTTGAATAGAATTAGATAAGCAAAATATGGAGTGTCAAGATATTAATTTGTACTTTATCGTCTTTTCAAGGTCCCCAACACGGTAAACTACATGAAGCATTCTTCTCTAGGACATTTTCTTGGTTCGTAGCGGTGCTTGCATGTGCCATATTTAATAAGCTGCCTCCTTTTTCTCTTAACAGATTAGAAGCTTTAAGGCCATAAGATTGCAATTGTGAACCGCTGCATGCAGAACCATCAATATTACTAACCAGTGTTGTTAAAAGCGAACGCATCTCGCTTTAAGTGCTGAAGCGAAGCGAAGAGCAGCTGTCACGACCCAAATTCCCACCCTTTGGGCCGTGACTACGCCTAACGTTGAACCCGCTAGTCCAGCCAACGTATAAGTTGCAATAGCAATTTAAAATCATTTATTACTGAACGAAACGAAAATTCGTCACTTTCAACAAATTCCCAACAAAATCCTGTAGGCATTGCTTAATAAAAATAACGAAACTTTACGAATGCGGAGAATAAAGACATGACAAA
>ML244836.1:414-22413 GCA_005239495.1 Nicotiana undulata | reverse complement strand
GAATTAATTGGTTGGTTACTCTATTTTAATTAATAAATATAGATACCTTATAATTAGCTATATCAAAAAAACGAAAATACTAAAAAACAATAACTACTCATTCTAATTGGGGAGTAGTTTCAAGTTGGAGTTTTAACGTTATTTTAAAATTTTTAAAAAAGAAAAAATTAAATTAGCTACAATAAGAAAACGAAAATATTAATAAAAAAAAAACCACCTATTCAAGTTGTGGAATAATTTCAAGATGGGATCATAAAATTATTTTAAAATAAAAAATAAAAATAAGGAAATAAAAAATTGCCAACTCAAATTTGGGTGTGGTTTCAATTTGAAATTTTAAAATTGTTTTAAACTAAAAAACGAAAATAAAGTAATACAAAATTGTCAATTTCTAATATAGTAGTCTCTCTCTTTAAAATAACTTTCAATTCAAATAAAAAAATATAGATACCTTATAATTAGCTATATTAAAAAAATGAAAATACTAAAAAAAATAACTACTCATTCTAATTGAGGAGTAGTGTCAAGTTGGAGTTTTATAGTTATTTTAAAATTTGGAAAAAAGAAAAAATTAAATTAGCTACCATAAAAAACGAAAATATTAATAATAAAAACAAACTACATATTCAAGTTGTGGAATAATTTCAAGATGGGATCATAAAATTATTTTAAAATAAAAAACGAAAATAAAAAAATAAAAAATTACCAACTCAAATTGGGGTGTGGTTTCAATTTAAAATTTTAAAATTAATTTAAAATAAAAAACGAAAATAAAGTAATAGAAAATTGTCAATTTAATTTGGGGAGTAGTTTTTTTCTAATATAGTAGTCTCTCTCTCTTTAAAATAACTTTCAATTCAAATAAAAAATACAAGAAGTAAAATATTTTTCAAGTGGCATTCAAACTGGGGAGTAGTTTCAAGTCGGAGTATTAAAATTAATTTAAAACTAAAAACAAAAAATAAGAAAAAATTAAATTACTTTATTTAAATTTTTAATGAACTACAAAATATGAAAACTAATCAAATAAGCATCACAGTAGAAAAGAATGTACGAAGATAGGGGGATAGAGAAAATTTTATGATATTTACATTTTAATTTAATTATAAAGTAAAATATAAATAAATTACACTCAAGAAAATTATAAGTACTTGCTAATTCAATAATAATAATAAAAAGATCAAACAATTTATTTGATTACTATATGATGTGTGTCCTTTAATTTTTATAGATTGTATTATATTTCTGCACACTATATTAATTAATAAAATACAACTAATATTTATTAAGTTAATATGATATATTAGATCATAATTTATAAGATTAATATTTTGTCAAATTATCCGCGCATCGCGCGGGTTCTTATACTAGTGTAAAGTAAAGAAGAGAGAAAAGGTTCGCCATTAACGGCTACGGGATATGTCTTTATTGATTCCATAACGATGATTACAAAGATCAATAGCAAGTTTCTAAACCTTCTCTTATTTACAAGGTAGATTCTCCTGTCCCTCTCTAGTAAGAGAGAATAAGTGTGTTTTTCTCAGTCCCCTCCTTCTCTTCATTCTCCCACCTAGTATATATACTAGGTGTTCCCATTTACCCAATGGTTCTTAGTCAGGGTACCCAAATCTACCAATTGTACTTTAGGTCGACCCCTTAAATGCCATCGCGTGCACTTCGCCGTACAGGCTTTCTGAGGGTTTGACCTCGGTCGTGGCCGAGGTGCTCGTCGCTATGGTTCCTTATGGATACAACCACGGGTTAATCGACCCCTCGCCACTCCTTTTGTGTTGATTCTCGTGTGGCCATATTTCGACCCATACAAGGTTGAGGACATCAAAAACTGCTAGAAAGGAAGACTCTTGTAAGAGATGGAACATGTTGTTTGATACATAATGATACATATATAAAACACGTTGTCTGCACCTTAATGCTCCTTAATGCTCTATAATGATTTTTCCAACTGGATATAAAACTTAATCTAATTGACAATGTTCGCCACCCTTGTTTCTCTAACATAAAGCTAATTTGGCCAAATTCTCAAAAGCAAAAATTATTTTTGAGTTGTTTATAATTTTTATAATATTATTTATTGATAAAAACAATGTGTTTTTTGCTTGCGAGAAAAGAAGGTTTCTTGATTTTGTTTGTATCCTCTAAAATGAACTTAAGAATAGAGATTAGGAACTTATATTATTATTGTCCCTTTGTTAGTTAGCTAAATAAGATCAACAATCACCATATTCAGCAACTAATATTTTTTAACTTCTAATTTATAACTCAAACGCAATTCGTTAATATAATATTTATGCAATTTTTTTAGAATTATCCATTTACTAAGACGGAGTACATGCGTAAGGCGCATACACTAAAGTTAGTATATATAAAAGAGGGCATGTCAGAGATGATTGGGCACCTCTAATAAGCCAAGAATCATATTTATCTAATTTTTCCTATTTTTGAGTTTTTTCCTACTTTTTCTGATCATATTCCCATTTATTATTATGTGTTATAATTAAAAATTCAAAAATCATGTCCCCAATCTCTTACTTACGTCTCCACCCAAAAGTCACGTCTCACAATTGACATATTCATCATGAGGTTATAATAGAATTCAATAGAATTTAAAAACGCACACCAACATAAAGACATTAATACTTGTGGCAGTTACCTGATCATTATTTACACATTAATGAGACAAAAAATTGGTAGAATAACTGTTGCAATCTTCCATATTCCTTATTTATGGTAATGTCTCTAGCACCAGACTTATAAATATACCAACAATGGAGATATGCTACCATTCATATATTCTAGAACCATAAAGTTGCTCAAATAAAAAGAAAGAACTACAAGAAAATACACATGACCTCATACCATAATAAAAAATGGTTCATATTTTTATGTTTTGCTTATTCTAGTCCATATTGTACATATTTTGAAAGCACTAGCAAATTCAAAATTTGTGTTCTTACAACCATTGCTTCTAAAAGCTATGGAGTTAAATATGTCTTCTCACAATCATTGTTTTCACTCTCTCTTCCTCTCACATCTTCTACATATGCTTCAAGGGGTCGTCCGTCATTGTTGTTTCTTACCATGTGTCCTGGTTGCAATGTAAGAAAATTGAAGAGTAGAAGTCCACCATTGAAGGTCATTCAAAGCTTTGCTTTCGAAAATATGATTTTTTTGAGTTTGTTAGTTGTTTGGATTGAGTGTTATTCCAATTGATTGAAAAAATTAAAAGGAGTTCAAACTTTAAATTTGAAGTAATTTGGAGTAGATTTGAGTTAAATTTTAGAAAAGACGCAAGAAGAAGACGAAGTCAATTTTTTATATAATTATGTATAATATTGTATAATAATGTATATGAGTGTATAAACATATGTTATATACTATTATACACCTTTATACCACCGTCTGTAGACGAACTTCTTCCACGATTTTAGTTGCAATTCTTGTTCAAAACCAGTTCAAATCTCCATTAAACGACTTCAGATTTTATATACAACCTCCTTATACTATTTCTAACAAGTCTAAATAACACTCACTCCAAATTTCTCACAAAATCAAATTCGAAATTTAAACTCACATGTTAAGCTTGTTAAAATTTGATTTTCACCATCCAAATGGATTTGTTTTGTTGAACTAATATTTGAGTCATAGTTACTAATTCGAAAATTAACTTAAAAGGTTGAGCAATTTTTTTTAAAAATTAAATAGTAATTTCTAGAACCTCTTAGAGTTGAATGTTGAATCTTAGCCTATTATTTTTTAGCTAGTTGGTTGTAAATTAAAATATGGACTATAAAATTAAACGAGCTCAGTTATTCTTATGTGAAATTTTCCCAAATAAAAATACAGAAAGTGACTACTTCATCTTGGATCGAGCAAAACAAAAAAGGTTGAAAGAGTTTATAAGATCGGAAGGGATTATATACCTCCCATATTTCAAAGGTAAAACTATATATATGTGATGATGATTTTTTGGTAATCCATCCATGAGGACACGAGTTTCTTTTATTACAGGGTTGAACTTACTTGAGGCCAATGCGATATATTTGGGACCAGATGACACATATATGAGTACGCGGGAAGAAACTCATGGTGTTGTTTGTGTTCTATCTCACTATAACGTGATATCATTGTGGCTAGAGGTTTTGCTCATTAATAGATATGCTGGTGAGATTCCTGTAATTCTTGGCTTATGAATACATTGGAGTACAATTTTTAAAACCATTTTTCTAGGGAGACATGATCTTCATAATCTAAAAATACTTTAATTTGAGAATTTGATGGCACATGTTTTTGGATGATCAGGAGGATGATCGTTGCATCGACTATGTGCTGCTACACATATATAATGTCGTCTTGAAGCATCAAGGACAAAAGAAATTATATCCCTGAATTAATGGATGGTGAATTGAGAGGGATTATCAAGGAATAGAAAAAGAACAGTAAAAAAGAAGAAGAAAATTAAAACGTAAAATAGATGGCGGAAATGAATTTAATGGACAGACTTGCCTTGTATTTCTTTTGTTTTGTTTTCTCTTTGTTTTTAGTTTCTTAGTTTTCATTTCATGTTAAATTCTGTAATTTGAATGGTAAACTTTCTCATATACCTATGTACAGTGGCGGACTCACATGGGGCCAACAAAAAGATAATACTGTATATATATATATAAATTACGATTAAAACAGTGTAAATTTTGTACAAATAGTTTATTTGAACCCACTTAACACCTACTATTTTACGATTAAAGTTATGTACTTCTAATATTGAACGCGCTTGCATAAAATCCTGGATCCGCCACTGTCTATGTACATGAATGATGTATCTAATATATAATTAGACTAACAGATTCATGTATTAAACCACACACGCAAGAGAAAATTTTCCTAAAAGTTCTTTGTTTTAAAGAAATTAGTTAATGAAAATGCATTTTATCTAGCTCTAATTCTTATAAAATATCAGAATTGTGATTTCATTAGTAGAATATAGTCATTTTTATACACGTACGTGAAAATGTTTCTATATCTTTTATAATTCTACTAAATTCACATAATTTTCTTTTAAAGTCATTCATCTCTTTTATCACGCAAAGCGTGTTTAAATTTACTAGTTTACTAATAAGATAAGAAGGGCTTTTTGACTGATGTACCCTTATTTACCCTTCCATTGGTTAAATGAATATTTTTAATTTGACCAAAAAAAAAACCCTTATTTACCCTTACTTACTCGTCACATTAGATTTTCTACGCTATGTAATTAATATTTTACTTTCAAAAACAATTATTACTGAGAGCTAAATGAGGGGGGGAAATTAACAAATTATACCTAGATTTTCTGAAATTATAAATATTTTTTACTGTTATACTTTTAATAACCACGACAACTAAATAACCCGAGGGAGTATTTGTTACTGTTTTTTCCAAGATGCTTGTTAATTATCATCAAATCAAAAGCTTCTGAATCCTGTTATTGTGTAACGTGTTTTTCAAGCCACTTATTTTTTGTTTCTCGGTCCACTAAATTTTATACATATGAAAAAACACCTAGGGCTTTTTTGTCTCTAATTAATAATAAAACTCCAATTGCCCATGGTTCGTTCCAACTCTATTAATCACTAGCTAATACCCTTAGGTGCAAGCTATCTTAGACTCCTGTCAAATGAAGGATTAATACACAGAAAGCCACTCTATTTGTAATATAACTGCAGTAAAATCATCATTTATTTACTTTCAACTATAAATCACTCAACTTTCACTTAATTTTCTAAAAATCATTCTTGCCAAAATCCAGTGAAGTTGACTGAAAATACACTATTTTAGAAGAACAAAAATATATATCATTTTAAACCTAAAAAAGCTCCATGACCTTAATAAATCACTCAGACCAGAAAATCTACCCGTGAGATTAGAGAACTCATACATGTGAGATTAAAAAAACACATATTTTGACCTAATCATCCTTTCTATGGATTACTTTAATTATACTATTAATACACAAAGACTGATAGGACGTTCCTTTAACTTGTGGATGTTAACTTATAGCAACAAGAAGCCCAATGAATTCCTACAAGTGGGACCTGAGAAGGTAAAGCGGTAGAGGTTGTTTTCGGTAAACCCTCGGCTCAAGGAAAGATAAAAAAGAACAGGCAGATGAAAAAGTACTTATTAGCAAATTCTTAAATTATTGAAAAGGAGTCGAGCTAATTTTTGAAGATACGTTGAAATTGTGGAAGGAAGAACTTAATTTCTGAAAGAAAAAGCAGGCATTTGTTGTCTATGCTTTCATCCAAAATGAGAAGCTTAGACACTGACATTTATGAAAAGATGGAGGAATAGGAGAATGGCTGAGACAGTTCACATGGACATCATCTGTATGTTGGTGTGAGGATAGAGAAGTTCACATGGACATCATAGCCCGTAACATAATGCTCAGACTTAAACATTTAGTGCTCAGTTCTTAGCCAACACAGTTTAGAGCGGAAAGACTCACCACTCAACTAAAGAGATTGCTGGAACTCCAGGTTGCACGGCTCCAGATAACTTTTTGCATAGGCCGATCAACATTGAGACATGAGATGCCTATGTGTGTTCATGTTTTAAGCTCCCTGAAAGTGAAACCTGGAAACCGATATGAGGAGAGTAATTATAGTCGAACTAGACGTGTATAAGATTGGAAGGATCATCAAGCTCGTGGATATTCTATGAAATAGACAATATTGGGAGTAAGCTGAAGGTGTTTTCATGTAAGGCTTGGACTACTGCCATCTCAACCATCACGAAGGCCCAATATGAGAACTGTTTTCACAGGTTCAGATAGGGGATGCAATTCCACCACTAATATCAGCAATAACCTTCGTTTGTAAGCAGCTAGAGGAAACTCTAAGCAATTCTGCGCGGCTTCCCCAACTTATGCTAGTTGTAGCCCAAGCCAGAGTCTAACAATCATATGCTTTGTCTGCAGACTCTGAGGAACCTCCACAAAGTTCCTGAATGTTAACCTATTGGAATTGAAATAATAGAACACCATCGGGTTGAAGGCGCTTCAAAGAGGGAAGTCTTCGGAGAGTGAGGAGGGATGTCACACCTTGAAAGATTGTTGCCCTGGTTGATAAAAAGCGAGTACCTGACTGAAGATGTATTTTTCACATTCTACTGTAAATTGAAGTACATTAGCACAAGGTCTTCATTTTACTGCAGTTGCAGCTTAGAGGTGAAAGTTCTCTCACGCTGACAATGAATGGACCAATATTACTTGAAAAGATAGATACCGTCAGTAAATTGCATCTTTCCAAGTACTTTCTAAGAAAACAAGATGATGATCATGTATAATCAATTTGTACGGTCAAGTCCTGTATCCCTAATTCATGGTATAAGTCATGCACATATTGCAAAATAGGCCGATCGTCAACTCCCTCCTTTACCTGTTCAACAATTAACCATAAAAGAGTGAGTTTTGGGAAGCCATCAAGTAGAGCAGCACTGTGTATCTTAGAAATGACTTTATCAGCATAAAGCAGACAAGTCATGTGTATCTTATAAATGACATTATAGAAGCACAGGTATTACTGTTGTACACCATAAAGTCGGGTAATCACCTGCAATAAAATTGATCCAATAACATGACCAGGCACCAGTTCCCAAAAACGAGCTTGGGAAACTTCTGAAACATCTTCACGAGATGAAACCTAAGCACATTTGAAACAAAATATTAAAGATATGCAGTTTGGAAATGATGCAGTGTGTATAAGAGAATGGAAATTCTATATTCATAAACCAGGACCCACCATTGCTAAAACAACCAATCCTGCTACTCCACCCCCATCCAGGGAACAATTCTTTCTTTTTTCCCAAGAGAGCTAGCACAACCAATAAAATTCATCTGCGAGACACTATTGCCCCACAATGTAAATTTTCCGATTATATTTGAAACGTTTACTTTCATTTCAAAGCATAACAGCCCCTGCCACCATACTCTTATAAACAATACTCAATCTCCACCCCTGGTTAGCTAATATCACCAAGTAATATATGTCAATGGAAAAAAAAACACGCTATCCATCTTTACTAGGGTTGTCAAGGGCTCTCACTTGAAGCACACTTACCCATGAAGTTAGGTACAGAACAGGTGTGCCTTCACTTCGCTTAGACTACGGTGCGTCATCACCCATGGGCTCTATCTTGAAAAGAGTGGTACTAAACCACAAAACTTTACCTAAATGCAAACTTTTTCAGTTCTTTTGTAATTTGTCTATATAATCGTAGTTTGGGTCTAAAGTTATTCTTTCTGAAGTACATACTCCTTTTGTCATTTTTCTCATTTGCGCCTTTCTTCGTTAAAGCAAAGCAAGCACTTTATTCATGGTTAAAGCCCTAGTAGACTTCAGTGTTTATTCGGTTTTCGCTACCAGTCACCTCAGACATCACATCATTTCAACCTGGCCTATATTTACACTCCTAATGACCCCATCATTACTATTGAATATGGTGAGCTTACAGGATTTGGCACAACTTTTATATTGAATTAAAATGGTTTGTGATAATTTTACCTGTCTCAAGCATTTGCTCAAGGCTGAAGACGGGATCCTTGGGGGTGCCATTTGGAGCAAGATGCCACCAGTAGCTCTGAAGAGTGGCATGACGAGGAAAAAAACTGTGGCGGAAACTAGTCCCAAACATAAGACTTCAGCATTCTTCACTCTGAAGAAAGAAAAAACAAGAGGTAAGCCAGCAAACAACCTTGCTTCTTTATCAGGGCCATCTATGGCCATGAATATCAAGAAAAACAACTATTGTCGTGAAGCAAAGAAAATTTACCCAAGTGTCAACAGCCAGGAAGCCAGGATTAGACCTGCACTGATAAATAAAAGGGTATAGAAAAGCTTAAGATTTACTAACCCAGGACAGAGAATAAAATATTTGAGATATTGAGCAATTGATAAGATAGCATCTGAACCATGGATCCAGTTCATGTAATGAGCTATACAGGGTAATCGCTAACCTGCGAATTGAATCAGCCAGTACATGCAAGCAAACAGAGTGATAATTCATATCTTCAGCTTTTCTATAGACTGCAGGCAAAATAGCACATCAGGAATCTTCAACAAACACAATGAAGTCAAGATAGTTTAAGTAGCTCAACTGGAAAAGGCTTCTTAAAATATTGAAACCCATATTGTATTTAGACACTCTAGGCTCTGCTCAACCATAGGACAATTGAAACAAATGAATCTTAAAATTTCTCCCCAATAGGCTTGCTTAACTGATATCACATTATTGTGAAACATAGACTGCTATTATCATTTTTGGAAATTTAGAATTAAGATATTCCGGAAAATAGTGCACAAGTATTCTGGTGAATCTCTGCTTAAGACTATTTTTTCCTTTATTTTGGAATGCACAAAAATATTAAGACTCCTGTAGACTTTCTTTCTGCTTATGCAGATATCTTTAGTCAAAAAGGATTTGAAGCTTTACTTTTAAGCTAGCATTGTCTTTCGTCAAGGACTAACAACATTAAAAAGTTATCCCTGGGTTTTTATGTTGATCATAGATTGGTCAACTACTTCAAAGAGAGAACTTAGCTCTTAACTTATCCACTCCTTGCAATGAGCATCGGCCATGCTTAATTTCCAAAGGAAAGGATAATCTATGATACATGAGAATATCTCTCTCTCACTCTCTCTCTCTCTCTCTCTCTCTCTCTCTCTCACACTGAAGGGAGCAATAGAATTTTGACCGCAAACAGGAGGCTTACCAAGGTTAATACGTGCATAGTTCCTGAAGAACCAAACACCAATGAGATTCACCAGCAAGTTTGTGACAGCAGAGACAATCAAGTAATGCCTACATGCAGACTTCAATCAGGCACAGTATAACAATATTCACAACAATAATTTACAAAAACCTTTAGAAAACAGCCAAAAGTCTGCCTAAAGTGAATCATTTTTCCCAAGAACTTAGAAGGCAAAATTAGTTAAATGGAGCCCTGCCAGTCCCAGATAAGGGAATAGACCCAAATTTCTTTTCCCTTTGATTTCAACCCATGAAAATGCTAAGAATGAGTTTAAGTGGAGGCGAGGGCCTATTTGGATTTTTAAAAACTTTTGGGCCGACTTAAAACCTAACAAATAAAGGTCCAATTTTGGCTCCAAACACCTGGGTCCTCTAATTAAAAGGCCTTTGACCAAGATTCAATTGAGGAACCAGACACCAACTTTTAATCCTTCAATATATATACCCCTTCTAGGATTAGTGATAATTAATCTAATCACCATTAAGTAATGAAATAGACAAGTTAAAAGGGAACTCCAAAGTTCTAAAACATACAAAGTGGTCCAACTATAAATATTGATAATTTACTAAAGTGGAAACATCCCCCCCAAACAAAAAAAAACTTCTTCCTCCCCACTGTTGCCTTTCTTCCACCACTACCGCTTTCTACCCTCTCCCAGCTCATCCATTTTTGTTCTTCAAGCGGTTGGTGTTAGTTCTAGATTAAGAAAGTTGTCCGGCGTTCCTATTATGTTAGAAAATTGCATCTCATAATACGTTCATTTATGTGTTGGTCTATGGGAGGTTACCATCTGGTCTTTCGTAGATTTTAGTGAGAAATGAATTCTTATACCACCTAAAATCAAAAAGGGTTTTACACTTGAGATTGTTGAGTATCTCAAAGGATCTTTCTCTGAAGATGCCCGGATTTCCTATGAATGTCTTGATAATAGTGTAAATAAGGGTATTGGAAGAGTCAGGAATGGTTTGGCCATCTTTAAAGATTGGTTCTCCCGTTAATTACAGCTAGGAAGATTTTTTTGTTTATCTTCTTCACTAAGATGGGTATCCCACCAACCTTTGAGTTGACCTGTAAATCATGCTACTAAAACATGGGTAGTAAGCTGGTTAGAACAATTATGGGAAGTTCTATATACAGTGACTACCATAGTCATTTGTTGTAATTTCGACAAAATATTGTATTCAGAACAACTATCTATGTTCCATTCATAGATATTATTGGCATTGTAGTTGTCCTGCATGACATTTGGTTTTTTTCCTAAGACTACATCTGGATGGGTAGCTCTAGAATAATAGAGTTTTTGGGGTTTATGTCAGTTGGAAAAGTCTGCAGCGGCAACTTCTAGAAAAGGATTGTCATGAAGCTGGTCGGCAAGGGAATCCGTTTCTTCATCAGTATCAACTTCTCTAAGAACATCTACTCCAGAGGCTTTTGAGGTGACATCCTCGGTTCCTTTAGAGGGGTTGTCGGGAATAATCAAAGTTTTTCCGATTTCTAGGATCCCACGTTGTAGATCAAAGAGTTTAGAAGAATTTGTAGACTGGTACATATGGAGTTCCTTAGCAAAAGCTTTAGGGATCTCATAAGGTTTGTTAAGGGGATAGAAGAAGTAGAGGCTTCTACTATCTTAGAATCCACTTAAGTAGGTAGAATTGGTTTTGAAATCAAATATTCACCCAAAGTTTGTAAATATTTGTTTGTATAATTATTTTGTTCAAATATATTTTTTAAATCTTGCTAGTAACAGCTTCATTTTCAGCTTTTAGTTTGAAAGGTGCTGCTAAAATTGGATTGTTAGCATAATTTGTTGAAAATCCTTACGATGGAAGAAGTTCAGAAATAACTTCTTCTCCGGTAGAGTTTTCCATACTTTTGAAACATTAATACACCCGGAAAAAGGAAAATCAAATTGGTGTAATTCAGCATATGCTTCAAACCATTCAACGAAATTAATTTGTTCTTAAATGAAGCTCAAAGACTCATAGTAAATATTTTGAAGATCTTTTCTTTCGTCTCCTTGAAAATTCTGGAAAAAACAAGTTCTTTTGAAAATGTTTTCATGTGAATACAAATTTGCTCAAGTTGGCTATAAATAGCACCCTCGACCGGCACGGTATAGGGGTGTCTGGAATAATCAAAAATATCAGTGGATTCTAAGATAGTAGAACCTTTACTTCTTCTATCCCATTATTCAAACCTCATGAGATCCCTAAAGCTTTTGCTAAGGAACTCCATATGTAGCAATTTATATATTCTTCTAAACTCTCTGATCTACGGAGATCCTAGAAATTAAAAATATGTGTATCCTACACTTCAAGTGTGCTTTGCACTTAAAGCCCCAATAGACCTAGAGCGCTTTTTAGAGCTTTTCGTCTTTGACAACACTATTGCCTCACATAATAGGATCACAAAATAATTTCTTCATCCAGAAACTTCAGTTTTTTCACCAAAGCAACATAGAATGAAGGAAAAAATATAGCAATTTTTTCACAAAGCTTCACAGAAGCATATTATTACAAAGGCGTTGCTTGAGGCAAAAGATCTCTACATTTTGTGATAAAGCAGTTGGGCAAGTGGTCCTCTTGTGGCCATACTTTTGCAGCCTGACCATTATTTCTCTTCTTTCTAGATACATATACAACAACAGCAATGAACCCAGTGTATTCCCATAAATGGGGTCTGGGGAGGGTGGGGAGGGTAATGTGTACGCAAACCTTACCCCTACCTTATAAAGATAGAGAAGTTGTTTTGTTTTCGATAGACCCTCGGCTCAGGGAATAGTCTTTCAAGATACATATGTTTCCCCAAAATCTTTAGTCTGACTTAGACCCTTTTTGTGTGGTTGAGGATTTGGTTGAGGATTTTTTTTCACGGGAGCTAGCCTCAATGCATTTACATTATGCCTTATTAGTGAAAGTTTGCCACGAAAAAACCTGTTTCGCCAAGATAACTGGCTGGGATGTTGCAGCACACTGCGTGTGACCAAAATTGCTGAAAACAACAGGCTACTCGAGGTCTCATCATCATTTTCCTGACAATCACTAATCGACACAGAACCAATCCTATAACTAATCGACACGTCGCTCGGTGAGCATTTCAAATGGCAACTTTCAATGACCCTTTCAACCAACCCTTTATAGGTAGCTTGCCTACTTAGTGCAATTGGTACTAGCACCTTTGAAAGCCTAATCCACTAATTTGGAGTCTCCATCCATTCACCCGAATAATCTCCATCCACTACTACAAAGTCTTCCATACCATCTAGAGTAAAGCTAATACAACAATAAATTATCCGTAATAAACTAAGAATGACTTCAACATGATAAACCAACTGGACTGAGGCTAATAAAATAAGAAGACTAGGGCTAATAAAAGAATGGTTTGTAATAAACAAAGAAGGGTCAATTACTTGGTATAATAAATCTGAAGAACCGGAAAATTAGATCCTCACAATTGCAAAGCAACAAGAGATTTTACAACTTACTAGATGAAAAAATCAAGGAATATATCTATTATAATTAATGACCAAACAATTGCACTCAAAAAAATACTCTCCAATAACGGAACTTTGAGTAAAGCTTTCTCGAACAAAAATAGATATATCCGAGCAGGATGAAGGGGGCGAATAGAAGGAGCTATAGAGGCTTTTTGACAAGGAAGAAATGCAAATAGAACCACTGAATTTGAGCAATTTTACGACCTAGAACAAGCTGTGAGAGGAAAGAAATACGCAATGGTGGGGAAGGAGGCAGCAGTGAGGAGGAAGAGGCGGCGGAGAAGCAAGGGATTTTTTTTTCATTTTTGGCAAATGATCAACAATTATATTTGGACCACCTTGTATTTTTTAGAACTTTGAGACTGCCTTTTAACTTGTCCATTTCATTACTTAATGTGATCAAATTAATTATCACTAATCCTAAAGGGGGTCTATATATTGTAGGATTAAAACTAAGGGTCTAACTCCTCAATTGAGTTTTCGTCAAAGGCCTTTTAATTAGAGGACCCAACTTATAAAACTAAAGGTTAATATTGCAAGTATGTCCCTCGCTCATATTCTCTAAGAAGAAAGCGTCTTGAGTTTAAGATTGGAGATTAAAGAACTACTTCAACCATAAATCTTCTCTTCTTCTTTTTTTTTGGTGAAGCAACTGTAAAACTTTTCTTATTCACCAAATATCTTTTTTTATAAGGTCTATTCTAAAAAATATTATAGTAGGGAAAAATAAGCTAATGTCTGAAAAAAGTGAGCATCTCAGGATAGCTCATTCTACTTAATGAAAGATTCAGATACCCACAAGCTTGA
Organism: Nicotiana undulata; assembly: GCA_005239495.1. Classification (NCBI taxonomy): domain Eukaryota; kingdom Viridiplantae; phylum Streptophyta; class Magnoliopsida; order Solanales; family Solanaceae; genus Nicotiana; species Nicotiana undulata. The sequence goes on along the minus strand of ML244836.1, from coordinate 8,305 downwards.
TGAGTCAAGTACAAAGCCTATCACTTATTGTCCAACAGATCAGTATCAAAGTTAACCACCATCCTCAATCAAACAACAATAGAACCTAATTGTCTGACAATTTTAGTGATTTTGCATCAAAGGAGAACTCCAACTTATTTCCGTTAATGAAGATAAAAGTTTAGTAATAAAAGAACATAAAATCAATCACATTGGTGAACTGACAAGAAACAAGAAACTTTTACCAACACTTTTGGCGCACTTACTTGTGCTCAGATTCATCTTGTATAAATGCATGAAGCGCTTCCACAGCCAAGGAGAATGACAAGAACAATAGGAACAGCTGCCTACATAAGCAATACATGAGGAATATGCCATGTTAGCCTGTATAAATGTAACCACACAGACGGCATCTAAAGACACAATCTAAAGAAGAAGCAAAATACATTTTTCTAGAGAATGAAGAAGCAAGATACATTTGGAGATGGCAAATAAAATTTGCTTGCATTTCTTTCTCCCTATGGGTTGGGTGGGTGTGACAATACGACAAGTAACATGAATGGTATATTGCTCATGTGAGGTTTTACGAGTAGACAAATAGATTAACCTATTGGGATAGAATCCTATACAAAATATATATAGATGTATGCACACACGCTGACACACACACCACCTTTCATGTGACAAATTTGATTGTAGTTAGAATTCAAAAAGTTAACTGGACTTCTACAATGATGATAGGGAAATACAGTACAGTAGTTGCTAAAAAAGTTAACTTTCTACGAAAACGTAACAATTAAATTCTTAGCATTTTTGAAATTCTACCCAATAAAAATTGGGACAAGGGGAACAGTTTAAGCAATAAAGACACCTGCAAAGCAGGTATTTTTAGCGTGTCGATGCACATGGTGACAGCATGAACATGAGAAGGGTGGAGGCAATCAAGTTAGGACGTCAATGCAGGGTGGTGACATTCTAGAGGGAGGTTCTCAAATATATCTCTAGATCATAGGTTGATATAATACAGATAAGAAAAAGAGGGAGAGATCTCCCTGCAATTGAACAAAGAAAACCAGGAAGAAATGAGTAGGATGAAAGAAAAGTGTATATGTTCATTTTCTTTTGTAAATATATGTTCATTTTTAAAAGCATACATCCTTAGTTTCAAGTCTTTACACTATTTTATTATTGCAGGTCCTCTGCCCTACCCCTTTCTGTCCCAAATTCTTTTTCAAATAGTACTGTTACTTTTCCTTGTTCTCTAACGTTCATACATTTAAAAAGTAAAATGTAAAAACATAAAGTTCTTTAGAAACAAGTTGCATGATATTACCTAAAACTACTTTTTTTTCAAACTGTAATATATTGCCTGACAACTACTTCTGAGACACTAATATGCCGACAATCAATACACTTTCAGAACAGGTACATGAAAAATGTATGTGTTCAATTTCTTTAATAAGCATATGTTCATTAAATCATTTTTAGTATAGACATCCTTATTTTCAGTGGCGTAGCCACATTGAGTGTAACACCCTTCATTGGAATATTACACTAAGTATATAAAAAAGTATACTATGTATATAGATATATATTAAACCTTGAACGCCCTTTGCAAAAGTTCTGACTTCGACACTGCTTATTTCATGTCTTACACTATTTCTCCAAGCAGCTCCTCTTTCCCACCCCCAATTGCACTTAACGACTTTTGTAATTTTTGCTAATCTCTAACCTTTTTTATTTGCAAAACAAAAGTAAAGATAAACGCCTCTCATAAAAAAAAGTAGCTTGATATTACCTGACAACTACTACTTCTGGGATCACTAATATGCTGACAACCCTTAAACTTCCAGAACAGGTTCATGTAGCAAACTGACACCAAGTTTACCAAAAAAAACAATCCTCTATGCTTCTCCTGATTGAAAGATAGATCTCTTAATAGAGGACTCAATGGTGTAACTCTTTATATTTTTGATTGTTGAATGGTGTAACTCTTTATTTACAAGTAATATCCAAGTGATTTGCATGATTTTATTTACTAAAGAGTCTTTAACAAATATAGCTTCTTTGACATCCTACCCATGTAAATAACAAAGCAATACAAGAATTGCAACAATTATGCAATCATGAGATAACTGGGTGTGAAAAGACACTTTTAATGGAAGAAGTGGAAGTTAAATGCATAAGAAATAATTATGATTGTATCATGTACTTACAGCATTAGTGAAAGCAGACAAGACCTCGAGCCTTTTGTACCTGATGACAACAACAGCAGAAAGGAACATTGAACTAGTTGGTCATAATTGTTCAAATGAAGGTGTTAACTGTTAAGAGATGGATCTTTGCCTAACTCAACCCCAAATGTTAGCTTGAGAAGTGGGGATTGCCCAAGACCATATAGGCAGACAACAACCCGTTTCTTCCAGAAATATGGGACATTTAACACTCCCCTGCATGCACAGAACTGGACATCCGAAGCGTGGACAACATAATATGGAGGTTCAACATTAGGTAAATAAAGAATATTAGTGGGTCTGGCACTAGTGGGTCTAGCTCAAGATTAAAGATTGCCCAAGACCATATAAGGAGACAACTCGTTTCCTCCACCAATGTGGGACATATAACAAAATGGACTTATTATGAGTTGGAGTGCCAGAAAACTGTTAGCAATTTTCTTAATTGCAAATGTGAGAGAAGCTGCAGAGATATTCTTAATTGGCTTTCTAAGAATTCTAATTTTCTAAGTTTGTCAAAAGCTATTGAAGTCTCAAGACCTGATAAAAACAGAGAGGTCTCCTTTTGCCTTTTCTATTTTAGTTTTCCTTGTCTAATACTTCAATGACCAGCCTAAGTTGCTTTTCCTTTGATAACCACCAAAACTCCTTTAACATATTTACCCGCTAAATATTTCCCATCATGTAAGAAATGTTTGTATCTACTCATTTAACCAACTGCACTGACAAGTCACCAAACTTCAATAATGAGCACGTGAAAAGGATTAACACACAGCTGGAGAAAAATGAGGCTCAACAAACAAAGAACTCCATAATGATGATAAAGTTTAACTCTCACCCATAAGTGTAAACGCGATCGGGCTTTTCTCTAGAAGCGGCCATTGCAAACAATGAAAATGTCAAAAGGCCACAACCAAAGGTCAAATGAAATGCATCTGACACCAACCCTGAAATTACACCAAAATAAAACAAAATTCTACAAAAGATACTAAGCAAGAAGTGACTAAGTGGAAACCAAAGATTCATAGACTGATAAAAATAGGATACTAGATATCATTAGCTATTATTTTCCTTTTGTTTTATCTTTTTCTTTGATTGTGGTGGGGTGCAATAGGGGAAAGTGGAAGGGAGGCCTACAGTGGGCTCCCCAGTCAATCCATGCTATAATTTGTTGTTGCTTCATTATAGTCACCAACTTCTTCTTCTTCTTTTTCTTGGCTCTTGGGGGATGGCGGATGGGGGGATAAATTTGAGATTGCCCATAAGCAATTTCATTTTGCTTGTAAAGACTTAATAACTGTTGAGGACAGGGCGGAGCTAAAGGGTGGCAAAGGGTTCAAAATTGAACTCCATGAATGGGGCAAAAAATGAATTTTATTGGCTATATATAAAATTGTTGAATCCCCTTGATTAGTATAGTGATAAAGGGGATTTAAAAATTGTTTCAGATCACATGTTCAGATTGTAGGTATGATACTATTACTTTATAAAATCCCCTTGTATGAATGACATTCGTTGGGCTTCTCTCTTCGGGAGTCTTCGACCCGGCGGTTCTCGGTTTCATCCGACGAACAACTTTAGGTCTCCTGGCTGCACTACTGGTTAAAGAGGGACACCAAGAAAGGAGCAATCTCTAAGCTCGACGACAAGATGAATTTGAACAACATTGTGAAAATGATAACCTTTTTTATTGTCTTAAAGTTTTTGAAACTGCAAATGAATTGTTTTTAAGACACACACACACATGAAGTTCAGATTTCAACACATTCAGTAGATTATCTAAGCATCTACAAGTGACAAAATACTAAAACTTGCATACCTACTTGGCCAGAGAGAAGGCCAATACACAACTCCGCAGTAGAATAAGCTACATTTAGCGAGATCAACAAAAATAACCTCCTCATCTGCTTATTCCCAGACATCACGCCTCGAAAAACCGATGATGCAGATGTAGAAACCCTAAATTTCGCATCCGAATCCTGCAACTTGCTAAATGCATCTTGCGGACAGATATTCGGAGGTATATCAATGCTAGAAACAGTCCGAGTGAGCAACGGCTTTGCGGAATCGTTCGTCAATATGGAGACCGGCGTGTGAGGCTCAGCCGATTGCTGAAACGAACTCTGCCGTGAAAATGCGAATCTCCGATCGCTGCCGTCGAAATCAAAATCGCTGCTCCACGGTTGTCTAGGAGAGTCGGATTCTAATTTCCGGTAATGAAACGACGGCGTATGACTCTGATTCATGTTTGAATCCTTTGGACTGGGACTCTTCTATTGGAAACGGAAAATACTAGAAATCCGAGCTGTATCCATATTCATCGAAAATTTGATGAATTATTCTGTAAAGCTCTAATTCTTCAAAGAGATACAAACTGTGATGAAGATCTGTGATCTAGTAGAGTAAGTACTGAGGAGGAAGGAGAAGTATTAGGGTTTATGATTAAGGAAATGATGGGGGAAGGAAGAAGATGGTCAAATGACATGATATAGGCAAAGTAAACGCCTACGCCGGAGGAAACTGCGATAATCTTTCCAGAAAAATACTTTTTAGTATGGTTTTAGGAATACAGTATTAGATTATTTGTTATTGTTAAATAATATTTTGTTGTTTGGTTTGACTATATCATATTGTAGTGTAACGATAAGTTTCCAAAAATGTCCTCAATTGTTTTAAATATTTAATTTATCAAGAATTACATATAAAAATTATTTAAGAAAATATTTTTTTACTAATTTATCACTAATTATGTCTTACCCATCCATTCTTAACCTTGCCAAAACCTTCATCCATCGTGTATAGACCGTACCAAGGTCTGATATATATTAAGCAATTAAATTCATGTACATTCTATTAAAATTAGTTGAACAAGTTAATAATATTACAAAATAATAATAAGTAGTACACTATATTTATAATTAGATCATAATAATAAAAAAATTTAAGTAGACTCCATTCAGACAAACGTAAGACAAAAACTTTACCTGAAGAATATGAAGAAGCGGCAGAAGAATAAAATGAGTTTTTCATGTATGTAGGTTATTATATAGGTTATATTCGGGATGCTGTCTTTGAGAATTTATATTGGTTATTAGCCTTCACGTATAATTCTATTATAGAATTATATCAGAAAGAGACTTTGCTATTATTTAAATAAAAAAAGGTGAACGGTAAAATAGAATTATAAAGTAATAAGTTAGGGCATAATTAGAAAGAAAAATAGGAAACAACCCCCCCACACCAAATTGGTTGTTCCAAAAAATAGGATTTTTCATTGTTCTAGAACAATGGATTTAACAATACAATACAACTAATTTTAACTAAACAATCAAAACAAACATTGTTTCGGAAAAATAATACAATATGATACAATGGGTAACAACCATCCAAACAAGCTATTAATTAGCAAAAAAGACAATGAGCGCGTTTGGATTGGCTTAAAAGAGTGGCTTTTAAGCATAAGTGCTTAAAAGTAGCTTAGTAGCTTTAAGTGCTGGAGCTTATTTTATAAATAAGCTTTGGATAAAAGTGCTGAAAATTAAAAAAAAATTGTTGAAGTGTGTGGCAAACAAGTATTGGAAGCAGCCTCTCTACCTGCATTAGGTAGGGTAAGGCCTGTGTACAGACTACCCTACCCAGACTCCACATGTTGGGATCAAACTGGTTTGTTGTTGTTGTTGTTGTTGTTGTTGTGGCAAACAAGTGTTAGTAAGCACTTTTTCCTATTAAAAAGACAAAAATATCCTTAAAGCTGTTAACATTATAAATGAGCCGATTACTTCAATATATTTAATTATGAATTAATGCAATTAAAAAATAACTTAGATTTTAATTTAATTTCAATTTAATTGATTACCTTAGATAATTTTTATAAATATAATTCTTGAATGCTCATTTTTCACCACTTTCAATCAAGTAAACTTCCATAAAAGTTCAACCTATTTAAAATATCAAATTATTTTATTGAATACCTCTTCCCCTTTTTGTCCATTTACTCTTGACAAATTAAAGATGCAGTTATATCCATTGAAAGTAGAAGGAATCTCATTTTTTTATGCCAGGTATGGTAACCATTGACTCATATGCGGACAAATACATAGAAGAAATTTCTCTCTTAATAAAAATATTTCAATAATTTTAACAAATGTCTAAACAAAATAACCTTTTTTAAGGTGTGTTGCTAATCATAACTAGCTAGTGTTTTTATTCTACAATTACAAGTATCAAGCTTCACAAATCTCATTAGCAATCAAATCACGAAGACCCATCCAAACGAGATCACTTTGCTCTTCCAAATTTTCCGCATTTATATTGTTATTAGTTCTCGAAGATGTACCAACATCAGAATCAACAGATGGAACATATCTCTCATTCTCAGCTGCTCGGAATGCATCATCCATATTGCATTTTTTTCTAATATAGTTACGAATGGCCATAGTAGCAAGTACGATGTCTCTTTGAGTGTCAATGTGATAGAAAGTCATGTCTCGCAAAATAGACCATCTTGCTTTCCAAACCCCAAATGTTTGCTCTACAGTATTTCTACAAGAATAATGAAAATAGTTGAACTTTTCAATTCGTCCTCTTGGTTCTCATAATTCTCTTGTTGCACCGCGACGGAATTGTGCTAGGTGGTATCTCACATTATCTTCTTTGTATGGAGCCATGTAACCCTTCATATGTGGATATCCTGCATCAACAAGATAATACTTATTTCCAATTGGACGTGGAAAACGGAGTTATGGTCTACGAAGGGCCTCACCAAATATACGACTATTGTGAGCTGCTCCTTCCCACTCAACCCATGCAAATGTAAAACACATATTAAAATCTACTACAACAAGAATATTTTGAGTCAGATAACTTTTATGTCCAATATATGGTATCTCTGTTGGATTATGCGCAGCGGAACCAAGCAAAACAAATCAGGCATCTAATACATGTAAACTAGACAATGCTATAATCACAAGATTAGAAGCACTAACTTCTTGAAATCGTTGCACAAAGCTTCCAAACAGCAAGAATCCAGGGTTGCAGTCTTCTGCTAAATGCCTAATAAAACCTTGGACGTTTTTGCTTTTGGGTGGGCAAAAACAATACAACTATGAAAGTGAGTAATTAGGTGAAATTCGTCCTCCTTAAGTAAAGTTATTTTTTGGCCGAAAATTGTCTTCCAAAAACGTGTACTTGCACAAGTAGAATCCTACTCTAACTCTAACAGATGACTTTTCTCCCAAGTCACTTTTTACCCAAGTCTTGTCCAGGTTTTTACTAGGTATAACAGGGACCACAAAAATAATAAGAGGCTACCAATTATAGCATTAATTCGAAATTAGCGTGAATTAATTCTTACTACAATTAATTGTAATTTATTTCACTAAAAAACTGCAATTGAACTCCTCAGTTTGAATTTTGAAAATTCAATAACACTTATTTTAACTCCCCATGTTAAGATATCAAATACCAGTTAATTAAATTAAATCACTGAAAATTTAATCAACTAATTAAATCCTTTACAATTCCGCTTAAACTATTTCATGTGACAGATACAAAATCCACCGGCCGAGTTTTCACATGAAAACTTATAAGCTTATATAAATGGGTATCATCAAACTCAAAACCGAGTCATGGATTCTATCAACTAATTATTATTCACAAATGTTATTCGTTATTGTCCA
>ML244835.1:40976-55515 GCA_005239495.1 Nicotiana undulata | reverse complement strand
CTGAAAAGTAGTGAAAGAGACCCCACTCGTCTCCACAATACCCATGGTACGAAGGATGCGATGACACTCCTCAAGAAAACCTAGAGCATCATCTGAAGCTAAACCGCTGAACTCAGGTGGGTGGTACTTCTTGTACCTCTCAAGACGGAGCTGCTCATACTCAGATGCAGCTGCTCTGGCCTCAGGCTGAACTGGAGCTGCTGGAGGCATAGAAATATACTCTGGGACCTTCCCCGTGTGAACCCTCTGCTCAGGAGTACGGGCTGCGGAAGTCTGTGCCCTTCCCCCGGCCTGGGATGTAGCTGGGGCTAGCGGAAGTAGTCCCGCCTGAGACAGAGTACTGAAAGCACTCATGAACTGGGCCAAAGTCTCCTGGAGGGCTGGAGTGATAGTAGGGACCTCCGGTGCCCCTCCAACTACAGCCGCTGAGGGATCCTCCATCACTGCTCTAGCCGGTGCTCGGGCTGCATCGCGTGCTCCTCCCCTGCCCCGACCCCTGCCTCTAGTGGCTCTGGTTGGGGGCTCGGGTGCCTGATCGTCGGTACGTCCGGTGCGAGTGCGAACCATCTATAAGAAAGAATAGAATATAGTTTAAGAATTTTGGTAGTAATAATCAGCACGAGAAGGGATTCCAAGAAGTATGATCTTTCTTAACAGTTACATAGCCTCTCAAAGATAAGTACAGACATCTCTGCGCCGATCCGCGAGACTCTAATAAACCGGCTTGTGATGTTGTGACTCCTATGAACCTAGAAGCTCTGATACCAACTTGTCACGACCCAATTCTCCCTCCGACTGGGTCTCGTGACGGCACCTAGTCTAGACGACTAGGTAAGCCTATTCCTTAAGCGAAATTTAGATAAAACAGGTAAAATAATAGTAAGTGAAATAAATCATACTAAAGTCGACGCCGCTCGGCATTAACAGTTACTTTACCCAGAACCCGGAATATCACAATACATCACAAGCTACTCTACTGCTCAATATGTACAACTGGATAGAAAAGACCGTATAATTGCATCTACAAGTACTACAACTTCAAGATAGGAAGGGGACTCGGAGATCTGCGGACGCTGCAGATTATACCTCGAGTCTCCTGATACTGCTGCTGCTGGCTAGCTGAGATACCGCGTACTAGGACCTGGATCTGCACATGGGGAAAACATGCGCAGAAGGGCGTGAGTACTCCACATTCGGTACCCAGTAAGTGCCAAGCCTAACCCCAGTCAAGTAGTGACGAGGTCAGGTAGAGGCCCTACTGAGGTTTGCAAAGTAACAGATATAGAGAACAAGTAAGTAAAGCAGGTGATAATCGACAGGAATTATAAGTAAAGGCTAGCAAGAAACGGTATAATCAAATGCTCGGATCAACGCAATATATATATAAAGCTCTGTAAGAAAGTAAAGGTACAATGCAATGCAATATGAGGGAAAGGCTCAGGTCTCTGCCCGCAATCCCTATGTATGCAATGCAGTATGAGGAAAAGGCTCAAGTCTATGCCCGCAATCCCTGTATGCAATGCAGAATAAGGAAAAGGCTCAGGTCTATGCCCGCAATCCCTATGTATGCAATGCAGTATGAGGGAAAGGCTCAAGTCTATGCCCGCAATCCCTGTATGTAATGCAAAATGAGGGAAAGGCTCAGGTCTATGCCCGCAATCCCTATGCATGCAATGTAGTATGAGGGAAAGGCTCAGGTCTATGCCCGCAATCCCTGTATGCAATGCAAAATGACGGAAACGCTCAGGTCTATGCCCGCAATCCCTGTATTCAATGCAAAATGAGGGAAAGGCTTTGAGTGGTAGAAAATCACTTACCTCGATTACCTAGGTGAAAATCCCCTCAAAGATCGCCTCTCCCGAGCTCCCCAAACTCAAAAATGGTGAAAATAGGCTTTGAGTTCGAAATGGGGCTTTTATCATTCTGCCCAGGCATTGTACTATGCGATCGCGGGGCCCCAGCCGCGATCGCGGAGAGTAAAAATCCCACGCGTCAAAATAACACTATGCGATCGCGTACAGTGACCTGCGATCGCGTACCCTCACGCCCCAAGACCTATGCGATCGCGGAAATGGCCACGCGACCGCGTAGAGTCATCACTGACTAACCCCTCAAACCTGAAACCCTATGCGATCGCGACCTGTTGAATGCGATCGCGGAGACCAAACTTAGAAAGCTCTGCGATCGCGGACCATACCTTGCGACCGCATAGAACAAACTCGAGGCTTCCATGATTTACCCTCTGCGATCGCGGCTAATGCCCTGCGATCGTAGTGAACCAGAAACTACTGGTGTAAAACCAGCAAACCAGCAATGGGTTAAGGCCAAGATGTGTCCGTTTGAACACTCGAAACCCACCTGAGGCCCCCGGGACCTCAACCAAAACCACCAACTAGTCCAAATACCTTATTCGAACTTAATCGAGCATTAAAAACACGCTCCATAACATCAAAATCATCAAATAAGCATAGATTCAAGCCTAAGAACTTAGGAATTTTCAAGAATTCACCTCTGACGCCGAACCACATCTAAACTCGTCTGAATGACCTCAAATTTTGCACACAGGTCATAAATGACATTCCGGACCTGCTGTCGCTTTCGGAATTCTATTCCGAGTCTGATACCAAAATCTCACCTATCGGCCAAAATCGCCGAAATTCTAATTTTCGCCAATCCAAGCATAAATCTACGTCTGGCCTCAAAAACATATTTTGAACACACTCCCAACCCTAAAATCACTCAACGGAGCTAACGGAGTTGACATATTTCCATTCCGGATCCGTCTTCACACAACTCCTGCTCCGGCCCAATTTCTAAGGTTAAAGCTCACCTTAAAGGACTATATGTCCAAAAACACTCTAATTTTCATCACTCAACGCTCTGACTCATTACATTAACCTAATAAGACATGGGAGGAACAGTTATCAGGGGATCAGGGTGCTAACTCTCTAAAATGATCGGCCAGGTCATTACAAGTATGTATCACGGTGTCTCAACTGCCAGCAGGTCAAGTATGAGCACCAGAGACCAGGTGGTTTGCTTCAGAGGTTAGATATCCCGGAGTGGAAGTGGGAGCGACTTACTATGGACTTTGTAGTTGGGCTTCCACGGACTTCGAAGGGTTTGGATGCTATTTGGGTCATTGTGGATAGATTGACCAAGTCCGCGCACTTCATTCCTGTCACCACTACTTATACTTCAAAGCGGTTAGCTGGTATTTACATTAAGGAGATTGTCCGGTTGCATGAAGTTTCAATTTCTATTATTTCTGATAGGGGTACTCAGTTCACATCTCAGTTTTGGAGGGCTGTACAGAGAGCTATGGGTACTGATGTAAAGTTGAGCACTGCATTTCATTCTCAGACCGACGGGAAATCGGAACGGACTATTCAGACTTTGGAGGATATGTTACGGGCTTGTGTGATTGATTTTGGTGGTTCATGGGATCAGTTTCTGCCACTAGCGGAGTTTTCATATAATAATAGCTACCAGTCCAGTATTCAGATGGCCCTGTATGAGGCTTTATATGGTAGGAGGTGTAGATCTCCAGTTGGTTGGTTCGAGCCTAGTGATTTTACTATTTAGTGCCGATTTATTTACCCCTTGAGGGCAGATTTTACTATTTTCCTCACTGATATGTTATGATTTTCACTCAGTCGTTTCTTGATAATTGTTGTGACACTCAGAGTATTTTTTGATACTATTTATTGAAAATGAAACACTATTTTTGGGTCGAGAACCCGGTATATTTATGGCCTGAAGAGCATGTTGAGAGTGTCTGACTGAGTGAGGCTGCAGGCCATTATTGTGAGGATGTTGTGATATGAGAGAGGTTGCGGGCCAATATTGTGTGTGATTTATGCCATGATGTGGCTTGTTATAGCACTTGGGCTATACGACCCCTCCAGAGTCTGTACACACCCCAGTGAGCACAGGTACCTAATGAGTGATGTTGCCCGCGGGGCTGATACTGTGTGATTGTGAGGTTTCTTGATGGGCTAATATTCAGTGACTGTGAGGTTGCCTGATAGGCTGATACTGAGGGAAATTGTTACGAGAAATGATTATGGCCCGATGAGCAGATTTATGATGATTTTACTGAGTTTTTGAACTATGATTCACTTCGTTTTTCAAATTAATTTTTATGAGAGTTTTACTGAGATATATGTTGAAAAATTATACTTGTTTCAAAGGATTTCTAGAAAACGGTTTTCGAACTTATGAATTTGATGAATACTTTGCGGTGACTTGGTGTTTTACTATTTTTGTGAATTTGTGTATCTGTGTTGTGTGTTTCGTATTTTATCAGACTACGATTTATTTTCATTACTACTGAGTTGGCGTACTCATCATTACTCCTTGTGTCTCTGTGCACAGTTCCAGGTAACGGCTCGGAGCAGTAGCTATCACTGTTTGTTAGCTGCAGTTTTACGGGATTTCGAGGTAGCTGTCCAGCGTCCACAGCTTCTCCATTCCCTTCCTTATTTAGTTTTAGCATTTAATTCCTAGAATTTATTCAAGACATTAGTAGAGTTAGTTTTATTTCGTAGTTGCTTGTGACCATATTGACTCCAGTCTTGGGAGGTTTTGTTTAGAGTTGTTTAGACTATTATTGGGCGCTAAGACTTAAAAAAATTATTTTATGCTATGTTTGCTGTTTATTATTGAATTGTGAATTATTATAACAGAACAAATGCGTTGTAATGTGATGGTTGGCTAACCTAGTTCCACGATTGGCGCCATCACGACCTGTTAGGATTTGGGGTCGTGACAAAAATATTTCAGGAGTAATAAAATGTATATCTTCTATTATATTATAAAAAGGAAGTAGAAAAAAATATTAAATAAAGTAATATGCCAATAAAAATTTCTATTAACAATGCAATAATACTAAATATTTGATAATATAGTAAAGAAAAATATAGAACAATAAAGTTATTCAATGACTACACAACTCTCTTTAATTTAATAGAGATTTTATTCATTAAAATTAAGACAATATTATTGAGAACAATAGAATTAGATTTTTAATAAAAAATATTCAAGAATAATAAATATCTTCTATTATATTACAAAAAGAATGTAGTAGCCAAAAATATTAAACAAAGTAATAAGCTAAATTTTTTATTAACAATGAATATTAAATATTGGATAAGTATAATAAAGAAAAATATAGAACAAAAGGTTATTCAATGACTATACAAGTCTCTTTAATTTTGACAGAGATTTTATTCATTAAAATTCAGACAATATTATAGAGAACACTAGTATAAAATTTAAAATAAAAAAATATTTCGAGTAATAAATTATATATCTTCTATGATATTACAAAAAAAAGTTGTAGACAAAAATATTAAACAAAGGAATAGGCTAATAAAATTTTGTATTAATAATAAAATTATATTAAATATCGGATAATATAATAAATAAAATATCATAACAAAAAAGTTATCTGATGACTATATAAGTTTCTTTAATTTAATAGAGATTTTATTTATTAAGATCCAACAACAGAATAAAATTTAAAATAAACAATATTTCAACATTAATAAAGATGTATATCTTTTCTTATATTATAAAAAGAAAGCGAGCAGACAAAATATTAAACATAGCGATATGCCAATAAAAATTTTCATTAACAATGTAAAATACTAAACATTGGATAATAGAATAAAGAAATATGTAGAACAAAAAAAATTATTCAATGACTATATAAGTCCCTTTTATTTAATAGAAATTTTATTATTGGGCATATCATGTTGACAAATAAGATGACAATGAAATTTATTAAAGCAATACGATCTTACATGTTCAAAGTTCAAACAAGCCCAATTAATATTTTTTAATATTGACCGCGCATCGCGCGGGTATGATTACTAGTATACAATAATAATTGAGTTAATATTTAATAAATTTCTTAACATATATATATATATATATATATATAAATATTTAAAGGACAAATTAAAATGCAAGTCCAAAATGATAACAGATAACAGAACATATTAAAAAATTTGTGGACAATGATATATAAAATTGTTGCCTTAAAACTAATATTGTGCTAGACTTTTATCAATCTAGCAAGAGCAGAGGGTAGCGAAAGACGAATATCGCAATTATTCTCATTTCAGGATCCAACATTCAACAACTACTTTAGGTACTCCGCCAATCTCTCATTTTTTTCTTCTTTTTCTTTCTTTTATGCAAACTTTCCTTCGAGAAAAAAGTAAGGAAAGAAAGAAGAAACATAAATGGAGAAGTAAAGAAAATCGGCTAAAAAACATCTCGTATGTGGGGTCCATAACTTGTGTGACCCCATTTGAGAATTAACTCCTTGAGGGAAATGGAAAACTTTCTTGCCTTTTATAGGAGTTAATTCTCAAATGGGGTCACACAAGTTAACAAAATAACCTAATAAAGTCACTTATCTTTATTTTGTGCTTGAACAATTATCCAACTAAATAAAAGTCCACCAAAAAATAAATACTGCCGGAAATTGAGTATGCTGGTGCCGGGATTATGACATGTCATATTAACATTCAAGGTGTCATACCATGTAAGAGAGGGGGGAGGCAAATTAATGAAAAAATTGTACAATCTTTACACTAGAGGTGTGCATTCGAATCGGTATATCGATAAATCGAATCGATTATTTGTTATCAGTTTATCGATTTCGATTTCGAAATTTTCCTTATCGAGTTATCGATTTCGATTTCGATTTTGTCCTCTTCGGTTATCGGTTTATCGATAAACCGATAAAATATACTAAAAAGACAAATATACCCTTATATCTATAATACCCTTTCCTTTACTAAGTCTCTAACCCTATTATTTCCTCTACCCATTCTTCAGCCGCTTTTACCTTTCTCCCTCTCTACCCATGCACAAATGCACCCACCTCCACTTATGTATATCTAATAATATTGTGCTCTTTTGTAGGTAAGCTTTGGACAGACAGAAGCAAAAGTTTGTTTCTTTGGCTTGCATACTGATTAATCAGCTATTCTATCCATGGTGAAAACAGTGGAGAGACGATTATTAACTTTAGATTTGCTATTCTGCAGGGGTTTATGACTTGTCTCTCATTTTACTTTCCATTTTATCAAAGCGTGTCCTAATGTTTTTTGAAATAAGTAAGATTTATGATGTTAGTTGATGATTATGTGCTCTCTGATCAGGTGGAGGCCATCATGAATGACTTCATACAACTGAAGTCACAATCAAATATTTACGAAGTTGAAACTATGGTTGAAGGTCAAGGTTTTATCTGAAATATCTGCTTTTATAGAAAGTAGATGTCAAACGTCTTCTAGTGAAAAGTGTTTCACTTTGGGAACTAAGCCATTTACAGTCCGATTTGAATCGATCCTTCTGACTTTGATAGGGACTCTTTATGATTTCACATTTGATTCGGACGAGGAGGCTGAAAATTTGCGAAAACCAGCTTCCCAATAGGAAAATTTGCGGGATTCCACGGATGAGGAGGCTGATTTATCGCTTTTAGCTTCTTTTTGTCCATATTAGTTAGGCGTATTTATAGCGATATACTTTCCGTGGAATCCCGTAAATTTTCTTATTGGTGTAATCGATAAACGAATTGATAAGCCCCAAAAATCGATAAATCGAAATCAAAAAAATCGAAACCTTATTGAAACGATAACGATAAGCATATGTACAAATCGATAATCGATAAGTAATTATCGATAAGGGTCAAAATCGAATCGATAAATCGAATGCACACCCCTACTTTACACCCTCAATGCAGAATTCAACCATCCCTCATGGAATCACTTCCTTCATTTTTTTCTTTCAGGAATTAATACCCTAAAATCTGTCTAAACTATACTACCTTTGTCAGTTTCTTGCTTAAACTATCGTCTATCCCCGAAAACCCCTTGAACTATATCCCACTTCATAATAAAACTCTCTCGTCGCTTATATGGCATAATATGTGTAATAAATCGCCAAAAAGCGCATGAAGGTTGAAAAAAACCATTAAAATGGCCCACCTAATAATGTTTAATTAGCCTTTTGTTTTTAAAATTTATATTTTTTTTTTATTTTCTCCTTTTTTTCTTTATCTTTCTCCTTCCTTTCTCATCTTTTTTACCTTTCAAGGTGTAACAACCCGACCAATCATTTTTTGTTTTGTAGGCTCGTTCCCCTATTACTGTCTCTTCTATGTTTATTAGTAGTTATGTCATTTTTCGGGGTGGTTCGATTTGTTTTGGGGTGGTTTCAGAGTGAATTCGGACACTTAATCCGAAGGGCCGACGAGGCCTACCATACAAATCAAGGCCGAAGAGGCCACCATGAATATCTACAACCAGCAGTACCAAACAAACATGAACACAAGGCTGGCAAGGCCTCAATAGTGATATACAAAATATATAGGAATCATCTACAAGCCTCTAGAGATAATTGATTTGTATCATGGTCGGAGTAGGGCCTCGACCTACCCATCAAACCTATATATATATAAAATGAAATCCAAGGTCTAGACTTGGTAACTCCGAGGAAGTGGAGCTTACTAACCAAGCTGATGTTTGACTCTGTCTACTGGGAAGGTCTATCCAGCTGTCTATCAGGACCTCCTGACATGAAATGTAACATCCCTAGCAAAAGGGTCGTCAATACGAAATAATGTTCCGAGTATGTAAGGTGACAAAATAACTCAAAGCTGAAGCTGAACTGATAATATAATAACTAAAAGTGTGCGAGTAAAGGATAATCTGAATATATGCTTACCCGTTGATACTGACTCAACTCTCTCAATATAGTAAGTAAAATAGTTGTCCGGTCCTATAAGTCATTTGACAGCTCTATCGTAGTAGGCTCACTCATAGGCTCTCGGCCATACTAGGCTCTGTAGCTCGTCCATTCTAGGCGCTCTGCCATAGTAGGCTCGATATATAATTTTCCATTTGATCGGAGGTTGCCTTATAGGGTCCTGCCCACCGATTATAGCTTGTTGGTGGTGAAAATACCGTAATACTGCCCAATAGAGGCTTGCCCGCCGATTATAGATCGATGGTGGTGAAATATTGTAATATTGTGTGTGTATATATATATATATATATATATATATATATCCCTCTGTTCTCTTGACGGGAAGAAGACAATACTTAATAGAATATAAGACTAGGATAATGTACATAAATTTAGGAGTACGAACTGCTCTTTACATATCGTTATCAAACACATGTAGTTACAAGATCATGCTAAAATGAAGGAAGGGTTTATCCCTAACATATCTTTTCATAATCTGTCCAATAACCGTGTTGAACTCATCTTGCTGCACCTTAATCTACCACAGTGATGATAAAACTATCATTAAGTTATGGAAGGTACAACTATCGCACAACGAACGACAAACTTATTTTATAATAAAATGGGGAGCATCTCCCCTATAGTATTTACTTCCCCCCAATTTGACATAACACCACCAACAACAAGAAAACAACAATAACAACATTTATACATCATTTTCCAACCATATCTCCATAACAAAATCTTGTTTTATACTTCAATGCCACACAAGAGGAGGGTGGGGGAGGGTGATTTGCATGGTGCCCAAATTTTTCGTGTGCACAAATTATAGAAGGACATGGTTCTTCTATGTGTTTCTAATACTACTGTTGCGGAATAATAAGTACATAAATTAAAGAACACAAGGATTTTTACGTGGAAAACACCTGGCTCAAAAGGTGAAAAAATTACGACCTACTTTCCATTAGGACTTTTTTTGCAAAACTCTTTCCTAAATCAGTGAGCCAAAAACTACCTTTACAAAAACTCTTTTGTAAACCTAGGTCTAACTATAATCCCTTGTGGCAAACAACCTCTAACTGTTTGCGACAACTTCAAGTTAACTCTAACTTGAATACACAAAGTACCTATTACAAATGCTTATAGATAAAGTTGAAAAGTACAATATAAAATCACATACTACAAATAAACTAGACTAAACGACATACACTTGGAATGGTTCTTCTAGCTGGTTCAAGTAGCTTCAGGTTTGCACAATCAAATCTCACACGAATTGCTTGCAAAATTGCCTTGCTATTTTGCTCTTAATTCACGTTTAACTTCTGCTTTTGTGCGTGCCTGTACAATAAGAACATCCTGCAATATATAGGGTTAGTAGATAAAGAATTAATTAGAGTTATAATGCTACTCTTTCTTGGTGGAAGAGTTCTAGTCAATCTCAACTCCTAAATCCCTCCTTATCTGGGATGATGTTCTCTTTGAGTCAGGAGTCCTTCTCTTTATCCTTTATGCAATATTTTCGATCAGGAGATATCTATTATGCCAGATTACGTTTATATCCTGCATGAGCATCTCGCGTGCCTTGATTCTGCCTGTGTCTATGTCTACCAGTGATGGACCTGGTTCATTTTTGAGTTCCTTTGTCAATCTTCAAAACTATTCTTTTTCTTGGGCCAACAAATTCCCAATTTTTGATGATGACCAACTTCGTGCTTCCATAAGCTTTGACTTGTTTCAACTTAGTCCAACATCGACACATATTAGAGTAGTTTGCATTTATCATAAAGAACCAGGTTCATTAGGTTATAAATATCACTGTTCAGAGTGTAAAGCACAACAATTTCCCCCCTTTTGGCATCATCGAAAAGTTGCATAAAAGATGTGTGAATCCCAGACATTTAAAAGTTACTCATGGCCACTGGGGAAACTGCAAATGCATTCATGGATTAATCATCAATAATTAACTAAGAATTCAAACTATCAAAGAAATATAGACAGTCAATAAGAGCAAAAACAACAAACTTCATTGATAGAGAATATGATTCTGCCACAATCCACAAAAAGAAACAAAAACATTTAAAACATGAGCAACAAAAAGAAACATCCCAAATCTGGGTCACTGAAAGTTCTAGGCGGGGCTAGGAAATTATGGCTTGGAAGAACTGGGGCTTGGGTTTTGGCTTGGAGAAGGTGCAACATGTCTTGAAGAATTCCATCATTCTTCTCCCTTTCCTTGGTGAGCTCAGTTTTGAGAGCATCTCTCTTAAATTCTACCTCAGCCAAACGAGTCATCAGCCTTGCTATCTAAGCATCCTTTGCCCCACTCTCCTACACTAGGGCTATGACATTACTGTTGACAGGTGTCGTTTTAGATGAACCAGGTTCATTGGGAATGGCATGAATCTCATAATCACAAGCAAGAAGAGTGTTGATTCCAAAATGGTCTTTGCTAGTGGCCATCTCCCACTTCCTCAGTGGCAGCTTACAATGAGCAAGAACAGTAGTGAGAATGAAGCCATAGGGAATGACATGGGCCTTGGAGCCGTTGATAACCCTGTCTAGAAGCTGAATGATGTACCCATGCCAGTTGATCTTCCTCTTACTAGCCAGACATTCCATCAAAACCAAGTCCATGAAGTTGGCAATATGCCTCCTTTCCTGCCTACGCAGCACACACTTGTTGATGAATTCAAACAACACCTTGTGGAGTGGATTCATTTCACTCTTATAAACAACCTTGGGCTCACTTTCTTCTTCATTATCACAGAATTTCCTAGTGATGGCCAGGGCAGTAGGAAGAGAGTCCATACTTGGCCATTTTGGCCTTGTGTAATCATCGTACCCTTTAGAAGGTACACCAAGTATTTCTCCCAGCTCTTTTGCATCAAATAAAATTTGAACTCCTTTCACCAGGATGGTGACTCTTCCATCCTTTACCTCAGCATTGTCCATGAATTCAACAATCGCATTTCTTACCAGTCTTCCATCTAACTGAAGGACCATGTCCTTCTACCTTTGCACCTCTAGATCTTCAAGCAGCAGGACCATCCTTTCTTCCTCCAAGTCCTTCAAGAGTCTGCCCTTCAAGATGGTTCGTTTGCCAAACATGGACAACTTTTCCTTTTCACTATCTAACTCATCCTCCTCTTCACCACTCCATTCTTCTTCTTTAGTAATCTTCACTTGTTTGGCTTTCACTGCAGACCTGGTCCTTTTAGCCAAGGTAGTGGGTTCCGCTGACTTAGATACAGATGTAGACTTCTTTGAGGAAGTCTTGGCTTTCTTGGGCTTAGGGGTCTGAACCTCCACCTCAACAGTCACTTTTTCACCTTGATGGACCAGATTTATCTCATCCACATCAACAGCCTCAATAGGCTCTACCACTTTTTCCTTCCCCTTTTCCACTCTTTTCTTCTTACTCTCATCTGAAGCTTTCTGCAACTCCTCCCCACTTTGCTTCAACTTGCTCCTTGTAGCTTTTCCTCTTGGGAGAGGAATTTCAGAAGTCTCAGAAGGAGCAACCTTCCTTTTCTTGTTGGCTCTTGCTGTGCCAGGGGTCGTTGCTTTAGGAGTTCTTTTCTTCTTGGGTTTGTAACCGTCACCTCTCTTTTTCAAAAGATCATCCAGTGTTTCCTCAAAAGAGAACCAGGTTCATCTGCTTGCTTTCCAAGATTTACCAGCCCTTTAGCGGCTTTTTCGGATCCAGTTCCCCTTGTTTTCTAGATACTTTCTTCTACCTTTCCGAACTCAGCTCCACAGATAGTCATTCTAATAGTTTCAGAGGGGGGTGAAGAATCAACCACTCCTTTCCCTTTTCCCTTCTCATCACTTCGTACTCCCTCACTCTCGTTTTATTTATTTATATTATTCTTACATCCTCTCCTTCTTAATTCAGGCGTTCCCACATCCACCACAGACCTAGCAAATATGAACTTATTTTCTAGATTTTCAACCACATCAGAGATGACCCCAGAAGAAGGGTCTGGTACAGATATTACCTGCTCAGAATCAATAGACCCAGTTTCTTCCCCCTCAGTTGCTGACTTGAAAGAGTCATCAAAATTTTGGGATTCTTGGGCTTGGCTTGCTTGAAGTTGGGCATTTAATTTCCTTAAAAGTGCTGTTGCGCCCCTTTTTCTCGCAAAATCGGGTTTTGACATTGACAACTCTTTTAAAGGAAGGGTTATTAAAAGAGAGAGTCGCCACCTAACGGATTAAGGTGCATCAGGGCACCTATTTTCAAATGACTCGGGTTTACTACTTTGCGCCACCAAAGATCGGGTTAGGGCCCAAATTACCTAGAGGAGAAGGTGTTAGGCACTCCTCGAGGTCCACAACGGTGGGTCCCGACCGAACTTGAATAATGTGAATTAGTTTAAGAGAAAAGAAACAGTTTGGAAAAATAATAAAAGGATTACTTTAAACAGCAATGTGGGGTCCTAAGTTTTTTAGCCTAAAGGATCACCCCGTGCAACATAAATAATATTTCTTAACTCCCTCAAGACGGGGTGTTACTCATATTATGCAGCGAGCACAGACTATCATCTCCTGCTACCCCAAAGCGCTCTATTTAATTTTAAGTTGTACCCTATGCATGCACTACCCGTCCCATGCCTATGGTCTATGAGGCATTTGGACCTCTATTTCAGGGTGGTTCTAGGCGTTAACTTAGGCTGCTCAAAAGGGAAAATACTAAGAGACATACAAAATAGATTAGGACTTTCAAATATAAGCAAGTATGGGCTCAAGTTAGCCTTCGCATTTATACATCAAATGCACGCCAACTGGTTAACATTGATAGATTTTATTAATTGCAGAATCTTATAGGCATGATATATATGTGATATTGAATGAACGAGCAGGCAATCATGTTCAAAAATCAGTTTCTTAATGCGATTATTAGAACCTACATAAGTTTGCCTACTTATTTTAGCATAATACGATTAAGCCTACTAGCATGGTATCTAGGTGTTTCACGCGGTAATAAATAATGGCCAGTCACAGAAACATATCCAGAATTACTTGTTTTAGGCAAGTACTTAAGTTATTCTATAAAGAATCACAAAATAAAGGAAATACATCGAAATGGTAAGTGAATGGGTAAAGAATCCCATTAGGAACGGGATTTGGGGGAGGAAGGATTTTAGTGAGGCGGTGGCTTAGGGTTCATCAGAGAAGGAGAATAGAGGCGGCATGTTTGGGAAATGGGGTTTAGGGTTTAGGGTTTTGATCAACGACTGGGATTTAAGAAGGATTGGGTCGGGTTTAGTTGAGTGGGTAAGGGTATTGGGCTTGGGGTAATTGGGCAGTTTAGGCCGAAACTGATTGTAAAAAATTGGGGCCAAACTTTAAATACCCAAATTTAACAAATAAATAATTTATAAAAATAATAAATAAATAACAAAAATATCATTTGTACATAAAAAATGATTTAAAAAAATTATTAACACTATAAAAATATAAAAGGTTATTTTTTCATAAATAATATAATTAAGCATGTATGGGCTATTATTGCAAAATATGCAATTTTGCCTTAAAAAATACAAATGTAATTATAACAAATGTACTAAAAATATTTAAAACCTAATATGGGTGTAAGTGATAAGTTGAGATGATACCATCATCATAAAAATAATTTTTAAGGTAAGTAATAGATATTTATATATAAGAAAATAAAGAAATAAATTGATTTAAAGTCTTTAAAATTATAAAAAATTATGAAAAATACTTGTATATGCTTGTATGTGCACTATTTTAAAAGTGTATATAT